>CAOKZL010004580.1:0-37934 GCA_948472985.1 Iguana delicatissima | reverse complement strand
CTCTTATGCTTTTGGCCATCTTCTATTTCTGACACTGCTTAGAAGTTCACAGAGGACATATTGCTGTTTCTTTTATATTTTGATGAGTTGATTCTAGTCTTTTAGGTGCTTTGTGCATTGATAAGCCTAAATTAATCACATTTCTTTACTCATACTCTTTAAAAATATGGTGGCTGCACTTTCAGTATCCAGCCTGCTGTCGGTTTGACAGTTGGTCACTCTGGCATCCCCACACTCAGGAGGGGTAAGTTATTTTGCCAATATCAGAGGATCAGAATTCAGAATGGCCTTAAAATCGATTATAGAGTATAGGGCCAAAACTAACAAAATGGATAGGGAGAAATGTAAGGTACTAAACTTGGCCAGAATCCACAAAAATGAAAGAGAAAAGATAGATGACACCTGGCTTCATGACAATATATCTAGAAGGGATCTAGGAGTCTTGGTAGGCCCCAGAACGGTGAGCAGCTCCAGCAGTTTCTCTGGCTTTGCGAACTTTTATCGGAATTTCATTGACAATTTCGCGTCCATAGCCCTTCCACGGACCTCTTCCGGCAACCTAAAGGATCTCCCACTGGGGCAAGCCCATATTAAACTTGCCTGGTCTCGTCAAGTGCTTTCCAGACTGCTGAAAGCTAAGTTCACTTCCCAGCCTTTGTGATCTTTCCCGGATGCGGAGAAACCATTTATAGTGCAGACACATGCTTCGGATTTGATGGTGGTGGTGCTTTTACAGCATGACCTGCAATTACCTTGCGCCTTCATTTCGAGAAAACTTCTTCCTTGTACCGGCCTTTTTCGGAGTAAGGAAGCCAAGGCGATTCATTTAGTGCTGTCTTCCTGGCGGCATTCACTCGAAGGGGCCGGCATCCCTTTGAAAAGTTGCAACTCAATCACAGGCAATCACAAGCATTGAGTCCGCTAGGAGCATGTTTACAAACAAGTGTGTGGGCTAGTTTTTGATGTTTCCGATTTAAGATTGTTTTAAGGGCCTGGCCGCTCTAACCTGTTGGCTGATCCTCTTTCTCGCTGTTCCGTGCTTTGAAACACGCCCTCGGGATCTATTCCTACACTTGTTCCTTAACCTTCTCCTTGGCTTCACAAGCTACCACTTGTTGCCTAATTGTTCGTTTTGTGTGTCGTTTGTTATCGTTCACTCACACACGGTCTACTTTTGGCTCCAGGTCAACAAGGACAACATAGCTCGGGTTGACCATCTGCCCTTTTATGGCACCAGGATTTTATGCTACTACGGGTGCCCTCCATGTATGCCCTAGGAACCACCACGTCACTCGCCTTACGGTATTTAAAAACCTCACACTGCGGTCGTCGCCTCTTCTGGTGGCCGGGCTTGAATACCTCTCTCCGTGCAAACTTATGTTAAACAGTGTGCCACCTGCAATGTTGCAACGTGATTCCACAGCCCCAGGGGGCTGCCGCGACCTTTGCCTGTTCCTACCTCATGGGCCGTCATTGCTTTGGCATTTCATCGTGGGTCTCCCCTCGAAAGGGTTTTGTGTTTTGGGTCATCACTGACCACTTTTCCAAGCAATGCCACTGTGCCAACGGAGGCCACTGCCGGAAGTAGCCGCTGAGTCATCTGTTGCTATCTAAACATCAATGGCATTGCCTACTGCGATTATTCTGACAGATCCTAGTTTCATTCCACGTTTTCGGACTTGTTTGTTAACGACCCTGGGGTAACGCAGAACTCAGAGTGCTTATCACCCCCAGACGGATGGACCGGCAGAGGTCAAGGAAATCCCTTTAGGTGTTTTGTCAGTGAGAACCAAATTCCTTAAATTGCGATCAACTCTGCGGGTCCATTTCTTTACCCACGGCCTCCCTTTGACTTTACGGGTTTCCTCTCCCCTTTCCCTCCCATCACCCTCCCTCCCTCTGCCCCCCCTTCGCTTGAAGCTTGGATTTTGAAATTTTCCACCACTTGGCAATATCTTGCTCTCATTGTGGAGTTCCACTCAGGAAACGGTTTTTGCAGAGTCGCAAGCGGATGCCAAATCCTAATTTTAAGCCAGGTGATATCTGGTTTATCTGTCCTCCAAAAACATTTCGCTGCCCTCCCCGTCCAAAACACTGTGTCTCGTTCCCAGGACTTTTCCCAGTGAAACGTGTCGTTAATGATGTATCTTTTGAATTGCATTTTCTCTTTCTCCCTTAAGATCCCTAAGTTTCATTCTAGTTTGTTGAAGAAAGCCCATTTGCTGCCTTCTTCGAAGGTCATATCCGTGGTCGTCTTGATGCATTTCACTGCACTGTTGCTGAACTATAATCCTGTGTAGTCTGTCGTATTTGTTTACTTGTATATGTACAATTGTATTTTTCCAAATCTCGTGTTTTTTTCTTCTTTCCTTTTATTATAATTTTTTTTTTTTTTAAGGGGGGGCAGGATGTCAGGAGACATATGTGTTTATTGTTTAGATTAGCATAGCAGGATCATCAGAAGGATGTCTAGCCTATATACTAGAATTTACACATGCAAGAACATTCCTTGGCTAGATTTTTGTAGATCTGATAAGACTTATGGTGATTTATGGCCGCCAACTTTGATGGTTGGGCTCTGTGAAGTTAAACGTTTAAGTTAAAGTGCGGGAAAACAATTCACTTCGCGATCTTCTAAGTTTGAAGCACAGCATCACTAAGCTTTGCTTTCAATAAAATGATCCAGTCTTGATTGTACAAGCGTGTGAGTGAATCTGTTCCTGATACAGCCTGAGGGCCTGGAGAGGGCTCAGGGCCACCTACACAGCCTGGGGGCCACCTACCGCCCGTGGACCACAATACCTCATTGTCAGGAACTGAATCCACACATGAAAACTACAGGCATAAACACTATGATGTATTGAGTGAGGTTCGTCACTACACTAGCCAGACAGTTACTGTAAAAGTTCAAAAGCACAGGCTCGATGCTTTAGAAACGGCGCTTTTCCTCCCCGGTAGACCATAGCTGTGACTTACTATGTATTCTCTTAAGTGCTTGTTCATCTAATGGTCTCTGATTCCTAGGCTCTGGTTGCAAGAAAGCCGCTGCTTAATGTGATATATTGATAATTGATATATATAGTTATATATGATATCACTTATATATATCATGCCTATAAATATAATATATATCATTACTATAATATGTGGCAGGGCATTCCTGAGCAGCATGCTTTTCCTAAAGCAGGTCCAGCAAATGTCTAAACCTGAGAAGCAGTGGAAGGCACAGGGCCTCTTCCCCTCCCACCCAGACACCTCAGTTCACTCTCAGTCACCTCCCTAACAGTGGCCGTCTGTGTGGCATTTAGCTTTGTGTGCGTGGCACATCACAAAGGAGGGACTGTTGTCGTTTATATAAAATTTTTTAGTTTCCTCCCTTTCAGCTCCTGGTTGCTTGGAGAAGGAGCCGTGTGAATCTCCCCTTGAGTCGGGGTCGCCGTGGATCCAGACCCACAAGGCCGTCTGCAACAACAGCTGGAGCGGGACACAAAACAAGGTGTCCCCTTGAATCCCTCCTTTTTGGGTAGCTGCTGGAGGAATGAATTCACGTTCTTGGGGTGGAAGCCTACCTGGAACTTTCAGGCCAGGCACACTGGGATCCAGCACCTGGGTGAAGCTTGAGTCATCTGGCAGGCCAAACAGTCTTCCATTTTGTAATCTACGTGAGTGCACAAGTGTCGGTGTTCCCCTCCCTCTGTGGCCCAGTTGTTCCAAAACGGCAGAAAAGAAGTTGAATGATCAGGTTTCGCTGGAATAACTCTGGATTTAGAATCATAGAATCATAGAAATGTAGAGTTGAAGAGCAGTGCACAAGGCCATCCAGTCACTGCCATGCAGGCAAAACCTCTGCAAAGCATAACTCCCACTGGCATTGGGAAAAAAAGTTGTTGGGGCCGAAAGATCTGGATATTTCTTTATCCCTATTTGTTTTTACATGTAGCCTTATCTTATTTTCTTTGTATCTGTAAATAAGAAACGTTCAGTACCTTCACCAAATCTGTACAATGTAGGTGTGCCTAATTAGTGGGTGTATCGTTTTTCTCCTGTTCTAAAATTTAAAGCAAATTTCCCCAGTTCCTTAGGTAGTGGTAGATGGGAAAGCCCCACAAGAAAGATGCAAAGTAAAAATAGTTCCCCCACTGCCTATGCTCCAGCTCTCTCCGTTTGACAGGGGATATTATCTTTGTGGCCCACTTTTTCATCTCTTTTCAAAATGTCCCAATTTCTCTCCCCTCTTTACTCCTCTCTCCTTAGCTTGTTTCTGTTCCTATAAGCCTCCCAAGTTTAAACTGCCCCAGATACTTCACACTGAGTGAGATGGTTGGGGGAGGAGCAAATGGACCAGCTACATTCTAAGAGAATTCAAAACAATCTTTATGAACTCAGAACACTGGCTTGGAATTAATAAACAAAAATCAATAGGAGCAATACAAAGCTTACATTTAGGCCACAAGGAGAAATGTGCAGACTAGATTGGCTGAGACTTAGGTCAGCACTACTTCATGTGAAAAGGACCTAGAAAGATCCAAATAACTTCATAATTTTCAAATTTCAGGCGGGATCATTTAAAAATCAGAAGGAATTTCTCTGACAGTAAGAGGGGTTCAGCAGTGGCGTCCAACGTGGCCTCTGGAGATTTTGAAAAGAGGCTGGGTGTGCATCACCCGGAGGCCCTGCATTGAGCAGGGCGGACTTTGGAAAGGTACCAGTGGCCTGTGGCATGGCTGTGATTCTTAAATACCCTTCTCAGAGCCCTGAAGAGGCTTTGCAGTTCTCAGGCCACAAAGGAAGGAAGTCCCTGCAAAACAGGAGATTTTTCACAAAGGAAGATCTGTGTGCCAGGCTAGATGATTTTGACTGGTCTTTTGTGCCCCCGGACTCTCTGTCAGCCGGATGGACTTCCTGAAATGGAAGACAGCGGACCTAAGCAAACTACCGTCCTTGGGGGTCAGAAGCCCACTTTGGTTTTTGAGAAAGGTACGGGGTGGCCCTGCAACCTCTACGAAGAGGAAAGTCTGCTCCTGAAGGCTCCCGGGAGAGTGTTATGTACTCAATAGCCGTTACTTCATAGTACACACTCTGAAGCTCACAGGCGGGAGGGTCACGTACTGACAGCCGTTACTCGATAGAACACACTCTAAAGTCACAGGCGGGGGCCAGCAGAGTCCAGCTGGGGAGTCAGTCACCCAACAAAGCCAGTTAGTAGCCTCCCAAAGCCAGAATCCGTGGTATCGGGAACTGGGTGCAGAGGCTCGGAGAGAAAGGGCTCCAAGAGATCGCCCAGGGGCTTCAGGCGGTTGTGTAGTCCAGGGCCAGGTCAAAACCACTGCTCCCAACGATCGAGGAAGCCTCCCTTTGCTCAGTGGTCTTGACACCTGTTGTTTGTGGGGTGACTGGGGCAGCCTCCAGAGCGTCTTCAGAATCGGATTCCCGTCACCCCGGACGGTACAAGGCAGAGGAACATCCCCGCTGGCCTACAGGGGGCGCCCTTGGACTTCTTCTCCAGCCAGAGCCCCAGGGACCCACGGGTGCCGCTCGCCCTCTCCACCCCAGCAACAGGGACCTCTTCGTCAGCGCTGTGACTCAAGGGCGACCCAACAGGTCAAAGACCTGGAGCCACATGAAGCTCCACGGTAGGAGCGGCTCAGGAAGGTGGGTGTGTTTCGCCTTGAAGGTTGGAGTTGCAATATCATCGTTTCGTTCAAACACGAAATCAATGTCATGTGGAGATGGGCAGCAAGTTTGTTTGGCTTCTCGGAGCAGCTGGTTTCAGACTTCAGGAAAAGAAATTCCATCTGAGCACTAGAATACTTTCTGGATATGCTTCTTTCTCTGCTATAAATCCAGATAGAGTTTCTGTAAGAATGCTGTTCCCTGACTTCTGGGGGCAGGTGTCCTTGGGGAGGACCCTCATTGCTAAAATGCAAAGGTTGGGGAAATTAGCGGAGCACTGCTTAGCAAACCTGGAGGGCAGGACAGCAGAGCGAGATCCTTGACTCTATGTGCACAGGTTCAGACCACCAAGGTAACGGCTTATTGAGCAGAATTTGGCAAAATATCCACACACATGCACACAAGAAAAGCAGTCCCTCACACAAGCACACAAGGACTAGTTTGGAAAAAGATGAAAATCAACACAAAGTAGAGGCGGCCCATCCGGTAGTCAGCTCAGAAGAGGCAGGGTGGAAGGTGGCTGGAGTGACGGGGAGAGCGCTGAGGGAGCTGTCATCAGCAGAGTGTAGCCTACAAGTCACTGTTGAGAGTTCTCCAAGAGCTTCTCCAAAGGAGGCTCAGTGATAAGCAAAATATCTGCCTTGGGGGCAGGCCCTTTCCCAGCAAAACATAATCGGCTGAATCACACAGAATGACCTTGTCTTTGCTTCTGCTGCTCCGTGTGTCAGGGCAGGGATGGAACACAGTTGCCAAATATTTCTCCCTGCCACAAGCATCAAGCACATGGGGATAATGTATCCCCTCCCCGTGCCCTCTTGCTTGCTCCATGGTCCATGGTACATGCCTTCTGAGGTTTCCCTCTCGGAGAGGCTACTCGGAAGCTTTGGTCTGACCTTTGCTTTGCTTTGAGCTTGAGGTCTACGTGCCTCTCCGGTGGACCCTTCTCACTAAAATTGATTCTGGATTACATCATACTTATCCAGGACTGGGTCTGCTAACAGGACTAACAGTGCAAACCATCAGGGAAATCGTTTTGTAACTTTGTTACATGGTGCTGTCTTCACATCTCATTGTGGCTTCTTGGGTTAAAAACAATTGCGTTTCCTCTGAGGTATATGATGTTAATGTAGAAAGGAAAAAGGAAAATAAGTCTTTGAAAAATATTTGCCACCTACTGTGCCGGCCATATTTTCAAAATGTCCTCCCTTTACTAAAGGTTGAATTACCTTAGACTGTTAGCAGACGGCAGTGCAAAACATCACAAGCAGGCACACGTTTTGTTTTCTTTTCGATCATTACTACACAAATTTTGTTATGTATTTCAGTCCAGATTTCTTAACTTTTGGACATGTCCACCACATATGATATATCGCAACCAACCTCTTTCTTGACATTTCCAACAAAGTCCAGTACCTGTATTATAAATCTTTTTAAATTTATCTGGTGTCATGTACCATGATCTAAAGATCTTATAATAATTGTCTTTCAAATTCTGGACTACCGTGAATTTATTTGTCTTTTTCCAACTCTGTTCCCAAGAATTCAAGTTAAATTTGATGTCCTAAACCCCACAAAAGACTTAACAGACATGTTATCCACTTTCGTGTTCTGGTGTTCCAGCTCTTGAGAAACTGAACAAGATCATTTGTTTAACTTCTGCAGTGTGAACAAGTTGAAACTGACTTTGCCACTCAAAGCAAACACCACAGCAATGGGGTGGCACAAACTGCCTGACATTTTTTTTTACAACAGTGCAAATGAAGTTTTGAGTATTTTCAACAATCTAAGTATTCTGCATTTTTTTTTTTGGTTGTTGTTCTGGTTCAATATGACAAGCAAATGTCAAGCTGTCCTTGCAAAGCCAACATCAGTCATTCCTTCCCTTCCCCTGCTTCCCACGCATAGGAGAAGCATCTGCAGATTTTACACTCATGTCAAACCTGCCAAGTTCCTTGGGAACGGAATCCCAATCACGGTTGCAGAAAGTAACCAGCCTGACATGAATGGGAATGCAGGGGAAAGGGAAGGAATGACTGATGTTCGGCTTTGCAAGGACAGCTTGACATTTGTCATATTAAACACTGAACAGCAAACCAAAAAAAAAAAAAGAGTCCAGAATACTTAGTTGTTGAAAATACTCAAAACCATTGCACTTGTCTAAAAAAAATGTCAGCACAGTTTGTGCCCAGCCCAGACAGTTGGATGATATTGCTTGAGTGGCAAAGTCAGCTTCAACTTGTTCACACTGCAGAAGTTAAACAAATGATCTTGTTCAGTTTCTCAAGCTGGAACAATCTCCAGAACACAAAAGTCTGCATGACACTGATAACATGTCTGTTCAAGTCTTTGCCAGGGTTGGGACATACAATTTAACTTGATTCTTGGGAAACAGAGTTGGAAAAAGACAAATAAATTCACGGTAGTCCAGAATTTGAAAGACAATTATTATAAGATGTTTCATAGATGGTACATGACACCAGATAAATTTAAAAAGATTTATAATACAGGTACTGGACTTTGTTGGAAATGTCAGAAAGAGGTTGTACGATATATCATATGTGGTGGACATGTCCCAAAGTTAAGAAATACTGGACTGAAATACATAACAAAATTTGTGTAGTAATGATCGAAAGAAAGCAAACGGTGGCCCAGGAGTCCTGCTTGTGATGTTTTGCACTGCCGTCTGCTAACAAGTCAATTCAACCTTTGTAAAAGGGAGGACATTTTGAAATATGGCCAGCACAGTAGGTAGCAAATGTTGCAAAAACTATTTCCTTTTTACATTTCCTTTCTACATTAACATCATACCTCAGAGGAACGCAAAATCTTTTTAACCAAGCCACAATGGAGATATCGAGAGCACACCATGTAACAAAGTTTACAAAACGATTTCCCTGATGGTTTGCACTGTTAGTCCTGTTAGCAGACCCAGTCCTGGATGAATATAATTAATATCCAGAATCATTAAGTCAGAGTTTCACCGGAGAGGCACGTAGACCTCAAGCTCAAAGACCGAGCAAAGGTCAGACCAAAAGCTTCCCCGGTCACCTCTCCGAGAGGGAAACCTCAGAAGGCATGTACCATGGACCATCAACAACAAGGGCACCGGGAGGGGATTACGCATCCCCCTGATGTGCTTGATGCTTGTGGCAGGGAGAAATATTTGGCAACTGTCCTTTTCCCATCCTCCTGACACACGGAGCAGCAGGAAAGACAAGTACAAGGTCCGTCTGTGTGATTCAGCCGTTATCCTTTTGTGGGAAAGGGCCTGCCCCCAAGGCATGTTTTGCCCTATCACTGAGCCTCCTTTCGGACCCTTCTTGGAGAACTCTCACACTTGACTTGTGCGCCTACGTTCTGCTAGTCGACAGTCCCCTCAGCGTCGCTCTCCCGTCACTCAGCCACCTTCACCCTGCCTCTTCTCAGACTGGACTACCGGATCAGGGGCCGCAGAAACTGCTCTCTTTTTCCCTCTGCTCCTGTTGATCTTCATCTTTTTCCGACTCATTAGTCCTCTTGTGTGCTTGTGTGAGGGACTGCTTTCTTGTGTGCATGTGTGTGGATATTTTGCCAATTCTGCTCAATAAGCCGTACATTTGGCCTGTCTCTCGTGTGGTCTGAACCTGTGCACATAGAGTCAAGGATCTCGCTCTGCTGCTGCTCTGAGGTTTGCTAAGCAGTGCTCCGTGAATTTCCCCAACCTTTGCATTTTTGCAGCAAATCAGGGTGTTCCCCAGGACACCTCCCCAGAAGTCAGGGAACAGCATTCTTACAGAAACTCTATCTCAGAACTATACAGCAGAGAAAGAACATATCCAGAAGTTGTTCCTAGTGCTCAGATGGAATTTCTTTTCCTGAAGTCTGAAACCACTGCTCCCTGTCCTAGTCCCTGGAGAAGCAGAAAACAAACTTGCTCCATCTTCCACATGACATCGTTTCACATATTTAAACAAAGCGATCGTGTCAACTCCAAGCCTTCTCTTCTCGAGGCGAAACACACCCACCTTCCTGAGCCGCTCCTCGTGGAGCTTCATGGTGACCAGGTCTTTGACCTGTTTGGTCGCCCCTTGAGGTCACTGCAGCCCCCGTCACAGCGGCCGCTGACGAGGTCCCTGTTGCTCAGGGTGGAGAGGGCGAGCGGCACCCGTGGGTCCCTGGGGCTCTGGCTGGAGAGGAGTCCTGCGGCTCAGGCAGGCCCTGCTGCCACGGGCCAAGCCAGCGGGGATGTTCCTCGCCTGCTCCGTCCGGGTAACGGGGATCCACTTTGAAGACGCTCTGAGGCTGCCCCAGTCAGCCCACAAACAAGGCGGAGTCTCAAGACCACTGAGAAAAGGGAGGCTTCCTCGATTACGTTCAGGAAGCGGTGACTGGCACACCTGGGCCTGGACTACACAACCGCCTGCCTGAAGCCTCCCTGGCGAATCTCTTACGAGCTTTTTCCCGCCTGTTCCTTGCTCCCAGCACCCAGTTCCCGATACCACGGATTGATCTCTGGGCCCCCTGGCTTTCAGAACTCTGACTACGGCTTTCCTTGAGTAAAGGGCTTGCTTGGCTCCCCCCAGCTGGACTCTGCTAGCCCCCCGCCTGTGAGCTTCAGAGTGTGTTCTCTGGAGTAACGGCTATTCAGTACATAACACTCTCCCGCCTGTGAGCTTCAGTAGTGTGTCTTCTCTGGAGTAACGGCTATTCAGTACATAACACTCTCCCGGAGCCTTCAGGAGCAGACTTTCCTCTTTCGTAGAGGTTGCAGGGCCACCCCGTACCCTTTCTCAAAAACCAGAAATGAGCTTCTGACCCAGACGGTGGTTTCTTTAGTCCGCCTGTCTTCCATTTCAGGAAGTCCATCCGGCTTGACAGAGAGTCCCGGGGCAGAAAAGACCAGTCAAAATGGTCTAGCCTGGCACACAGAATCTTCCTTTGTGAAAAATCTCCTACAGTTTTGCAGGACTTCCTTCCTTTGTGGCTGGAACTTGCAAAGCCTCTTCAGGGCTCTAGAAGGGTCTTTAAGAATCACAGAGCCATGCAGGGAGAGGGGAAGGGGCCTCGTTGCCCTCCAACTTCATCTGCCTGGATGCAGGGCCTCCGGGTAATGCACACCCAGCCTCTTTTTCAAAATCTCCAGACAAGGAACACCCCCACCACCTCTCAGCGATTGGACGCCACTGCTGAACCCCTCTTACTGTCAAGAAATTCCTTCTAATTTTCAATCCAAATCCATCCGCCTGAAATTTGAAACCATGTTCAAGTTATTTCCAACAATACTTCCTAGGTCCTTTTCACATGAAGTAGTGCTGACCTAAGTCTCAGCCAATCTATATCTGCACATTTCCTTTTTGTGGCCTAAATGTAAGCTTTGTATTTGCTCCTATTGATTTTTGTTTTATTAATTCCAAGCCAGTGTTCTAGTTCATAAAGATTGTTTTGAATTCTCTTACAATGTATTAGTCACCGCTTGCCTACTCCCCCCGCCCCAGTTCACTCAGTGTGAAGTATCTGGGGCATTTTGAACTCGGTTTATAGGAACAGAAACAAGCTAAGGAGAGAGGAGTAAAGAGGGAGGAGGAGAGAAATTGGGACATTTTGAAAAGAGATGAAAAAGTGGGGCAACGGAGGATTAATCAGGACTGTCCCTGTCAAACGGAGAGAGCTGGAGAGCATGGGCCGTGGGGAGAACTGTTACCTTTGCATCTTTCTTGTGGGGCTTCCCATAGCTAGCCCACTGCCTAAGGAACTGGGGAAATTTGTTTTGATTTTTAGACAGGAGAAAAACGATACACCACTGATCGCACACCTGCATTCTCTGAGACTGTTGGTGAAGTTTGCACACTATGAACGTTTCTTCTACAGATACAAAGAAAATAAGATAAGGCTACATGTAGAAACCGAGCAACATCAGGGACTTAAATATCCAGATCTTTTCGCCCCAACAACTTTTTTTCCCAATGCCCAGAGAGGAGATCCCGTGGAGGTTGTGCTTTGAGGGTTTTCCTGCATGGCAGGGGGTTGGACTGGATGGCCTTGTGGTCTCTTCCAACTCTACATTTCTATGATTCTATGATTCTAAATCCCAAGAGTCTCCAGCGAAAGTCTCGTGGTTTCAAACTCTTCTGCCGTTTGGAGACCTGGGCCACAGAGGGAGGGAACACCGACACTCTGCACTCACGTAAGTTACAAAATGGGGAGAACTCTGCAAGCTTCTCACCTGCCAGATGGCTAAGTTGGCCCAGTGGATCCCAGTGTGCCTGGCCTGAAGCCCACCTCCAGGCTGGCTTCCCACCAGTGCAGTGACCCAGGCCAAGAACGTGAATTCATTCCTCCAGCAGCTACCCAAAGAGGAAGCTGGACCCAGAGGCAGACAGTCTCCTCACTCCTTCGCTGCTTCTCCAGACGGCCTTCTGGTCTGGATCCAGGCGACCCCGAGGCTCCTCTGAGAGGAAATTACACGGCTACCTTCTCCAAGTAGACCAGGAGCTGAAAAGGGAGAAAACTCGAAACTTCTGTAACGACAAACAGTCCCTCCTTTGTGATGTCCCCACGCACAGAAAGCTAATCCCACACAGACGCCACTGTTCTCAGTGTTGAGGAGGAGTAACTGAGAGTGAACTAAGTGCTGCTGTGCTTCTGGGTGGGAGGAGGAAAGACCCCTGTGCCTTCCACTCTTTCTCAGGTTTAGACATTGTCGCCTGCTTTTAGGGAGACCATCACTGTTGGGATGCCCTCCATATTATAGTAATGATATATATTATATTTATAGCATGATATATATAGTGATATCATATATAACTATATATATCATTATACAATCTAGCATAAGCAGCGGCTTGCTTGCAACCAAGAAGCCTAGGAATCAGAGACCATTAGATAAACAACAGCTAAGAATGCACTGGTAAGCACTGCCTGGCCCTCACAGCTTCATGGTCTCCTGGAAAAGGGGGAGGAAAAGCGCCGATTCTAAAGCATCGGCTATTGCTTTTGAACTTTAAGTCTTCTCACTGAGGTCTTGTATGACGTACCTCACTCCAAATACATAGTGTTTATGCCTGTACTATTTGCATGTGTGGATTCAGTTCCTGACAATCAGGGTGTGGTCCACGGGCGGGGAGGTGGCCCCCAGGCTGTGTAGGTGGCCCTGAGCCCCTCAGGCCCTCAGGGTGTGTCAGGAACAGATTCACTCACACGCTTGTACAATAAACTAGAAGTAGTTTATTGAAAACAGAGCAGTGATGCTGTCTTCAAACTTCAAAGATCGCGATGGGTTTTTTTTCCCGCACTTTACATTTAAACGTTTAACTTCACAGACCCAACCATCAAAGCCTTGGGCGGCCATAAATCACCATAAGTCTTATCTAATCTACTTCCCTGGGAAACCTCAGCCGGAAGGAATGTTCTTCATGTGTAAATTCTAGTATATAGCTAACATCCTTCTATGATCCCTTGCTATGCTAATTAAACAATAAACACATGTCTGACACTCCTGCCCCCCTTCAAAAAAAAATTATAATAAAAGGAAAAGAGAGAAAAAAACACAATTTGGAAAAATACAATTGTACATATACAAGTAAACAAAATACGACAGAGCTACAGCAGGATTATAGTTCAGCAACAGTGCAGTGAAATGTCAATCGGGGCGAAGCGGGACATCAGTCTTCGAAATAGAAGGCAGCAAATGGGGTTTCTTCAACAAACTAGAATGAAACACAGGATCAACAGCCTTAAGGGAGGAAGGAAGATCCAATTGGAAAAGATACATCATTAACGACACGTTTCACTGGGAGAAGTCCTAGGAAACGGGGAGCAAGTGTTTTGGACGGGGAGGGCAGCGAAATGTTTTTGGAGGACAGATAAACCAGATCACCTGGCTTAAAATTAGGATTTGGCATCCGCTTGCGGTCTGCGAAACGTTTGTAATCGGCTTTAGCGGATGCGAGAGCGAGTAAGACAGACTGCCAAGTGGTGGAAAATTTGGAAACCCAAGCTTCAACAGAAGGGGGGCAGAGGGAGGGAGGGTGATGGGAGGAAAGGGGGAAGGGAGAAACCCATAAACAACCTCAAAGGGAGGCAGTCCAGTTGAGGAATGAACCGCAGAGTTGATCGCAAATTCGGCGAACGGGAGCAGGGAAACCCAATCAGTCTGGTTCTCACTGACAAAACACCTGAGGAACTGTTCAAGGGATTTATTGACCCTCTCCGACTGCCCATCCGTCTGGGGGTGATAAGCACTACTGAGTTTCTGCGTTACCCCCAGGGTCGTTAACAAACAAGTCCAAAACTTGGAAGTGAAAACTGGGTCCCTGTCAGAAATAATCGCAGTAGGCAATCCGTGATATTTCCAGATGTTAGCGACGAATAACTCAGCAAGCTTCTCCGCAGTGGGCACCCGTTTCAGAGGCACAAAGTGGCATTGCTTGGAAAAGTGGTCAGTGATGACCCAGAAAACACGAAACCCTTGCGAAGAGGGGAGACCCACGATGAAATCCCAAGCAATGACGGACCATGAGGTAGAAGGAACAGGCAAAGGTCGCGGCAGCCCCTGGGGTTTTGTGGATGGCGACTTAGCAACATTGCAGGTGGCACACTGTTTAACATAAGTTTGCACGGAGGAGTTCAAGCCCGGCCACCAGAAGAGGCGACGAACCGCATGTAAGGTTTTTAAATACCCAAAATGTCCAGCGGGTTTCGTATCATGATTCCTATGCAGGACGTTCTCGCGGGCCGCCGGGGTAACATAAATCCTGGTGCCATAAAAGGGCAGATGGTCAACCCAGGCTATCTTGTCCTTGTTAGCCTGGAGCCAAGGGTCGGCGTGTGCTGAGTGAACGATCACATCTCGAAGCGCGGAATCACACAGAGACGAAGCAGAAAGTCTCAATTTAGCAAACGCTTGAGTGGTCACTTGTGAAGCCAAGGAGGAGGCAGGGAACAGAGTCTACGGAGTGGATTCCGAGGCGTTTGTTTCAAAGCACGGCAGACGAGAAAGAGGATCAGCCAACAGGTTAGAGCGGCCAGGCCTGAAAACAATCTTAAATCGGAAACGCTGGAAAAACTCAGCCCACCGCGCCTGTTTAGGTGACAGTTTCCTAGCGGACTGCAATGCTTGTGAATTCCTGTGATCGGTTCAAACTTCAAAGGGATGCCGGCCCCTTCAAGTAAATGCCGCCAGGAAGACAGCGCTAAATGAATCGCCTTGGCTTCCTTCTCCCAAAAAAGGCCAATTACGTTGTCGGGGAGAAAATTTTCTCGAAATGAAGGCGCAAGGCTTGAGTGCCCCCCCCCCAGTCATGCTGTAAAAGCACAGCCGCCATCGCGAAATCCGAAGCATCTGTCTGCACTATAAATGGTTTCTCCGCATCCGGGAAAAATAGCAAAGGCTTGGAAGTGAACTTAGCTTTCAGCATGTCGAAAGCGGCTTGACATTCCGGAGACCAGGCAAGTTTATGTGGCTTGCCCGTGGGAGATCCTTTAGGTTTGCGGAAGAGGTCCGTGAGAGGAAGGGCTATGGACGCGAAATTGTCAATGAAATTCCGATAAAAGTTCGCAAAGCCCAGAAACTGCTGGAGCTGCTTCACCGTTCTGGGGCCTACCAAGACTCCTAGATCCCTTTCTCATATATTGTCATGAAGCCAGGTGTCATCTATCTTTTCTCTTTCCGTTTAGTTGATTCTGGCCAAGTTTAGTACCTTACATTTCTCCCTATTGAAATCCATTTTGTTAGTTTTGGCCCTGCTCTCTAATTCGTTAAGGCCATTCTGAATTCTGATCCTCTCGTCTGGCGTGTAAACTACCCCTCCTAATCTGGGGGATCCAGAGTGACCAACTGTCAGGAACCAACAGCAGGCTAACGGATCTGAAGAAGTGCAGCCACCATATTTTTAAAGAGTATCAGTGAAAGAAATGTGATTAATTTAGGCTTATCAATGCACAAAGCACCTAAAAATTTAGATCGCTCATACAAAATATAAAGAAACAGGGCAATATTCCTCTGTGAACTTCTAAGCAGTGTCAGAAATAAGAAGATCAGCAAAAAGCATAAGAAAGAAGGAGACAGCTTTGATAGAAGCAGGAAAAAGAAAAAGAAAATTAAATGACGGGACATAAATTTGCAAACTGGACTTACAATACATGAAGTAGATACAAGGAAAGTGGATATTAATCAGTAATAAGGAAATTTATTGGTGACTGTGGTTAGGTAGGAAGTAAGAAGTAAGGAGTTAAAAGAAGTAAATGCGTGAACTAAATAAAATAAGAAATTGTGAATTAAAATTGGCATCCCATATTGGCCCCCCACCCCATAAAGACCCATAAGCCTGGCTGAGAGCCAAAGTTCTGCCATCCACCCCCCACAGCCAGCCAGCAACTAAACCCTCACCTCTGAACAGCCCCTCAAAATCTCAGCCCCAGGGAGACACCCAAAGGGGGGAACCTCACAACTGCCTCTTTGGGGCGGGGGAAGCTTCCACTTTTGAGCCTCCCACTCCATAACCCCCTTCCCAGCCTCCCTATATCCGTTAGAAACTTCAGCCTGCCCCCCTCCAAAGCCATGGCACCCAAAGGGGCAAAAATTTCCAGTTTTTTCTCCCACCTAAAGAAGGACATTTCGGGGGTCTCCCCTCTTCTTTTCCCCTTTTAACCCCTTTTCCCTGCCCCTTCCGTCTTCTCTTCCCCACCAAGGAAATTAAAAGGACACCCACCCACCTTCTTCTTCTGGAAAAGGGGACAGAGTTTGGGGCTTTTGCCCTTTCCCCATATTTCCTCTCTCTCGAGGAAGCTGAGCTTGCAGCCTCAGTCTCTCTCTCTCTCTCTCTCCATTCTGCAGATCTTCCGTCCGCCTCCCTGGCAGGACCTCGGAAGAGGATCCCAGGCAGAACCACTCTGACCAGAGAAACAAACGCCCACTTGGCCCCCAAGCTTCAGGATCCCCACGGAAGAACCTTCTCTTGCTGCTCGGTGCTGTCCGGCTGCCTGCAACCGAGAGTGATTCTACGGCTGAGAGACCCCCGAGAGACCCTCCTCTTAACAGGCCTTGCCAGCTGGGCCTTTGGGCTCCCATCCACTCCCAGGGCGCTCTCCCTCTTTTCCTGTCAGTCTTGGATCTACTGAAAGGCCTCCTGTGTTACATGCTCACCTTGCAAGGCCTTTTGAGAAGGGAGGCTCCTCTCCCTGAAGCTGCAGCCCAGCCCTGGATCTGTGGGTGGCTGGAGAAGGAGGCGCAAGGGGAACAGGGCCCCTTCCGAGCCCCCTCCCTCCCCTCCCTCTCCCCTTGGAAGACTCAGAGGAAGGGTCCCCCCCACCCTCGCCGGGGGGAGGAAGGGAGGGGGGAGGGGAAGCCTCCAGGCAGGGCGGTTTCCAGGGTAGGGGAGGCCTTTGCATGTAGGGACCCCCCACTGCCGCCCCCTCCTCCGCCTCCCTCGGGCCCCTCCCACTCCCCCTTCACAGGATCGGGGCGCCCGGCCCTCCTTCCTCCTCCTCCCTCCCCTCCAAGAAACCTAGTGGCCCCTCCCCACGCCCCCTTTCCGGGACCGGGGAGGCTGGAGGGGGTCTCCTCTCTCCCCCCCCATAATCCCAGCCTCTCCCCCTCTCCGAAGGGGGAAGCGTCTCTTCCGCCACCCGGTCTTCTTTAGCGTCTCCCCTTCCCTGCCAGCCTTTGGCCTCCTGCCATCCCATAATAGTCCCCAAGACAGACAGCCCTTCCCCCACCCCCAAATATTCCCCGGTCCCGCGGAGATCCCCGAGGAGGGGAGAGGAGGAGGGGGAGCCCCACGGAGCCTTTTCCGGGGGGCCTTCCTTGCTTCCCCCTCGCGGCCCGCTCTTCCCGCTCCTCCCACCCCGGAGGGCTTTTAGGGGTCCCCTCCCCACTCCCCCATTACCTCGCGGCCGCCGCCGCCGCCGCCTCCGCGCAGGGCCTTCCCTCCCTGCTGAGGAAACAAGAGCGCCCCGCCCCGGAAGTGAGCCGCCTTCCCCGCCCCCGCCGCCCTCCCTTCCTGCCTCTCTAGGGAGCCGCGCTCGCTGCCCTTCGGAGGACTGGGGGCGTCTCTCCTCAGGCGGGGGCTGGAGGGGCGGAGGAGGGTGGGAGGAGCCCAGGAGACCCCAACGCCGCCCCCCCCCTCTCTCCCCCTCTCCCGGCCCCCCCAGCCTTCCCGGGGGCCCCCCCGGGACTTCGGAGGCCGGAGGGCGGGAGAGGGGAGGGCGGAGGGGGAGCCCGGCCAGTGGCGGGAGGGAGGGTCTCGCTTTCTTTCCCCCAGAAAGGGCCTGAAGGATACAAGGGAGTCCTGGCCCGAGGGCCGAACTGCTCCCTCCTGACAGCTCTCGAATCTTCCCCTCAGAGACCCCCTCGATCTCCCCACAGAGTCTGAGGAAGGCAGAGCCGGAGGAGACCCCGGGGGGGCCATCCAGTCCGACCCTCTTCGGTCCAGCGGGAACCCCCGTCAGAGCCCCCCGCTGACAGGGGCCCCCCAGCCTCCGCTTCGAAGCCTCCGAGGGAGGAGGAGGAGGAGGAAGCCCCGCCACTCCCTCCTCGGGGGCGGCAGCAGCAGCAGATCCCACCGCCGGAGGGCCCTGAGCGCCGGGAAGCCCCTCCTGAGGCTCCGGCGGGACCCCCCCTCCCGCAGCTGGGCTCCGTGGCTCTTCGCCCCCCCCCACATGGCATCCCTTCGGCTATTGAAACCTGGCCGCAAAGACTCTTCCGAGAGGGGCTCCCCCTTCCCCGCCTTCCTCCGGGGCCGAGGGAGGGCCGCCTCCCCGCCTCGCCTCAGCGCCAAACCCGGTTCTTCCGCCCGGCTTCCCCGGGGAGACTCCCGTTGGCGGGGGACCCCGTCCCCGGAGAAGGGCGGGGGAGGCCCCCTGTCCAGGGGGCCCTTGCGCGGGACTTGGAGCCTCGGGACCCCCCCCGGCCTTCCGCCCTCCCTCCTTCCTTCCCGCCCGCCCAGTGCTGCCCGTTTTCCCAGGTGGGCTTCTCCGGCGGCTGGAGGGTCCCCCAGCGGACGAGAGCGGGGAGGATGGATCCCCCCCAGGTTGTGGAAATTCTCCATCATGCCCCCAAACCCCTTCTTAGTTTCATCTCTGCACCAAATCTGACTGATCTACGCCGGCAGCCCCTGGTAGACTGCTCCTGCTTACAGAGGGTCCTCCTTCCAGGAAACGAGGGGTCAGGGCCACCTACATAGGGGGCGTCATGTGGGACTTGGAGCCTTGAGACCCCCTCTGGCCTCGCCCGCTTCTTTTCCACCCTCCAAGTGCTGCCTGTCATTCGAGGGAGACTTCTCTGGCCCCTGGAGGGCCCACTAAAGCAAGAAGAATCCCCCCCGGTTGTGGAAATTCTCCATCGTCTCCCCCTTGTAGTTAATTTCACTTCCACTCCAGTAGCCCCAAGGCAGACTGCTCCTGTGAAAGGAGGCTCCACCTTGCTGGGAAGGGGAGGGTTGGGGCCATCTTTTCTAGGGGTTCTCGTGGGGGACCTTGAAACTCGGGACCCCCACTTTGCCTACCCCTTTCCTCCCTTTGCACCTTCCAAGGCGGTTGGTAATTCCAGGTAGACTTCTCCTACTGCTGGAGGCTCCACCAAGGGAAGAGAGCAGGGTGGGCGAATCGCCTCCAAGCTTGTGGAAAGTCTCCACCGTCTCCCACCGCTTCCTAATTTCACTTTTGCAAATGAAGGATCCACCACGCATGAAATGGGGGGGTCAAGTCCACCTATAAGGGGCCAGCCCCCACCCTCGTTGTCCTCCTCCCCCTCCCATCCTCCACACCGTGCAAAACACACCCACCCAACACTTCCCTTCTCTGCAAGTGGAAACGGAACCCAATCGAGGTGGAAGGGCCGCCCACTGGTCATCCAGTCCAACCCCAATCGGCCCCGCAGGAAGCCCAGCGGCAAAGCGTCCCCCGGAGAGGCCCACAGCCCGTCTGTGCTTGGGGGTTTTCCCGGGGATTTGTTCGGAGGGGGGCACCCCTTTCCGCGATCCTGGGGCCGAGAGAGTGCGACGCAGTCAGGGTTCCCCGGGGGTTTCCACGGGGAGCAGGGATCCGAACCCGGGCGCCAGAGTCCGACGCTCAGACCCACGCCGGCTCCCCCAGACTCCGCTTCAGGGCGCCCCGAGGACAGGGAGCCCGCCCCCCACCGCGGCTGCCCCGCCTCCTCCGGGCGCGGGGGGCTCCTCCGGCCGCTGGGGCTCCGCCGGGACGGCCCCGGGGGGCGGGGGCTCCCTAGGCTCCGGGACCCTCCCCCTGCACCCCCTCTTCGTTCCTTGCACCCCGTCCAAGGGCGGCGTCGTGTCAATATTATCACGCGGTCTCTTGTGGCTCCTCTGGATTTTATTTATTTCTTTATTATTACGAATTATACCCCTGGGGCGCCTTTCCCGCCTTTTCTAGGCAGCCCCGAACAGGCGTCCCCCCAACTTCTGACGGGCTGCAGTGCCGACCAATGGGAGACTCGGCGTGTTTGAGGAGGCGGGGCGAAAGGGAAAAGGCGGGCAGATCGAACCGTTTCGCGAGGAAAAAGTCCAGGCGGCTCCGTCGCGGCGCCCCTGTTGCTCTTTCCCTCTCGTGTTGAGCACCCCGACGAGGTTCCTGGCCAATAGGAGCCTCGGAGGGGCGGGGCGGGAGCGGAAAGCGGGGAGCCCGTTGGCTGAGGCGAAGGGCCGCCTGAGACGGACGCCTCCTTCCCTCCTTTCTGCCCCCGCCGAGCCCGTGAGGGGCAGCCCCGGTGTCCAACGGGAGCCTCAGGCCGAGGCCGGGGGCGGGGAGAGCCGGCTCTGAGGGGGCGGTTTTGGCCTCACGACGGGCCGGCGCTTCGTCCTGCAGGTGGCCTAATTGTGTTTCGGCGGGCCTTATAATTCTTGTAATTAAAGCTGCGGGGGCGTGGCTCGCGAGTGTGGGGATATTTGATTACTAATGATAATGAGAGGCGCCCCGCTCTCCCGGCGGTGGGTTTCCTCCCGTTAATTTCTTCATGTTTCCCGCTGAGGCTGAATGCGGGGGGCGGCGGGGGGCGTTTTGGACAGGGGGGGCCGCCCGCCCGCCCGCTCCGGAGCCGGGCTTCGTAGAAGTTGAGGAGGAGTCAGCGGGCGGTTCGCTGGGAGAAAGGCCCGGACTGTGATGGCCGCTTAGAGGGCCGTTGGAAATCAGTGTATGGAAGCAGCAGCAGCAGCAGCAGTAATAACGGCCGTAAAGCACAGTTAAGGCGGGGGGAGAAGAAGCTGTGAGGAGAGAAGTCGTTTGAAGGAAGCGGAGGGAAGGGGAGCCGAGGCGGGGAGGGGGGAAGAAGCGGCATTTTGGAAGGAAGGAGGGGGACAGAAATCCCGAAAATGTGTCCACTTTGGGGGGTGAACGAAGCCCCTGAGGCCCCGGGAGGGGGGGAGTCCTGCCATTTATTTCCCGCCCTTTTCCTCGCGCAGGGTCTGAGGCAGGTCGCCAAAACTTTAAAAAAGACGCCTCGGGAGGCAGTTTGAAACACGAGTTGCAGAAAAGTGTTGTTTTTTTTAAAAAAGCAGTAACAGGAGAGAGAGAGAAATGCAGAGGCAAGGCAATATAATACTCAAAATATAGTTAAGGATTAAAGAGAAGGGGAAAAAGAAAGCGTTTGATCAGAAGCACAGCTAGTGGGAGCCCAGGAGTGGAGAAGTAGTTACGTTTTGAAAGAGGGGGAGTGTTTTCGGAAGAAATCAGAGCGGAAATCTTGAAAATGTGCAGTCTGAGGGGAAAATGAAGGCGATCCCCAGCTCTCTCCTGGTGAATTTTGGTATTCATGGGATTAATCTATTGTATTTTTCTTTATGCAGGACCTAAGGCAGCTTAGGAACACTTTTAAAAAGGCAGCACAGGATAAAGTTTGGAAGGTAAGTTGTACAGAAATTTTTTTCTTGGGAAATGTTATTTTTTTAATTTATCAAGTGTTCTTAAAAGAAATAAGGCACAAAATCTTGAAAATCTGAGGGGAAAATGAAAGCTACTTACAGCTTTCCTGAGAGAATGAGATGGATTTTATTATTGTCATTTATTTATTTATTATTTAGTGGAAAGTGCTGCCACGGAGTGTGGTGGAGTCTCCTTCGTTGGAGGTTTTTAAGCGGAGGCCGGATGGCCACTTGTCGGGAGTGCTTTGAGGGTTTTCCTGCATGGCACGGGGTTGGACTGGATGGCCCTTGTGGTCTCTTCCAACTCTACATTTCTATGATTCTATGATTCTATTTAACTTATTTACTGTCTTTGTACAGGATCCAAAGTTGCTTATGAACATATTTTAAAAGGCACCACAGGATAGAGTTTGAAAGGTAAGTTGTACAAAAGTGTTGGTTTTTTTCAAAAAAAGCAAGTGACTTGAAAAGAAATAAGACCAAAAATCTTGAAAATCTGTTTTCCTAACAGGATGGAAGAGAAGAGGTGAATTTTCCTACTGTTATTTATTTTATTTATTTTCTTTATCCAGGAACCAAGGCAGCTTGCAAGCATTTTAAGAAAGACACCACAGGATTCATTTTGGAAGGTAAGTTCAACAAAAGTCTTTTTTAAAAAACAAGAACTTAGCATTGCTGAGAAAGCAATACAAAGACGTAGCAATGCAATGCACAGTTTAAATATAGTAAAGAAGGGTTAAGAAGGGGGAAAGGAGAAGGCATTTGAATAAGGAACAAGAAAGAAAGAAGCCGAAGGGGATTTATCATTTGTTTATTAAACTCATGCTTTTCTCCTTATTCAGGTTCCAGGACAGTTTATAAACATTAAGGAAAAACACCAAAACATTAATTGTGTAAAAAGTATTTTTTGAGAAAAAAAATAAAATGCGAGCTTGATTGGAAATAGGACACAAGGACAGAGCAGTTGAATGCACAAAAACATAGTTGTAAAAAAAGGTGGAAAAGGAGAACTGAAGGCATGTAAGCAGCTTAAAACAAAATAAAATAAAGGCTGGAAAAATACAGCTCATGCACAAGAAAAACTTTGGAAAGAGCCAGGGCCTCTGTCTGGTTGTGGCAAGGAGGAGACCACTCTCTTCATTTTGGGAGAAGTCCCACAGACCCTAACCACAGAGAGAAAGCAAAATGTTTAAAGCAGGGAAAGGAAGGGAAAAGGAGCTGTACATTTTGGTGGCTTATTAATGCAAAGCCTAAACGCCACCCTGACTTTCCCTGCAGCCTTTACTGGCACCGGCAGGAATCTGCGGAGCTGCACACAGTTTATTGGTTTACTCCTTGATTAAATTTAGATCCCTCCTTTCTCCAAGGATGGGATTCAAAGAGATTTATAATAATTTCAGAAGGTTAACTTGAAATGTTTACATACTACAGTTATCTGACACCTAAGGGTATATTTAACATGCTATTAGAGGTAGGAATTTAAAATGCAATTTCTAATAAAGAATTTTGAAAACCTGTGTCTGTGTCTTTTCTTGGGGTAGTTCTGATGAGGAGAGAAACAAAAAGGGATTTTCAGTGTGAGAGAGGGTGGGGGCGCACGCCTAACATGCTCCATGCTGTACGGTCTCGGTCTTCCCGTGGTACACTCAACAAGGGACTCCTCCGTGGGAGTTTTCAAAGCAGGAATCCTGCGGCCAACCTTCAGGGGTGCCTTGATGTGCCTCTCCATCCTATCGGGGTTGGGAGAGATGTCCGCTGGGGTCCCTTTTAACTTTACTGTCTGTGACTGGGATCTCAGCCCTCAGCACCCCAAAGACCTAAAACCGTATGGAGAGAAACTAGCTCTAGAGCATGCGCAGAGTGCAAATTAATAAAAGCATCTTTTATGGCTGAGATGTGGTCATGCAGCAGCCCTTTATAATTTTGATTTTCTGCTGCACCCAAAATAAGAAACGGCCGCTGGAGGCTCCCAGTTTTTCTTCCTGCGGGAGGTAAATCCTCCTTGGGCCCAGCAAGACCAGTTAAGGGGACAGAGGTTTGCTGGAGCTACTGGGAGCAGGAGAGGCGTTGCAGGGCCCGAAAGGGGCAAATCCTTTTCCCAGCCCTTATAATGAGTCCTCCTTAACTAGGAAGACTCTGAGAAGCGAGGAGGCCCTTCACGGGTCCAGCTTAGCTTCAAACACCAGTAGTTCTCAATAGTGGATGTTACTATGACATAATAACTTTTAAAAACGTAATTTATGGGGGGCCACTGGAGGAGTCCATAGGAAGGCCCTTCGTGGGCTGACTTCAGCTGTCTCCCAAGTTACTTTCTCTGGGAGGCATAGCTTGGTGTCCTCCTTCCCGGGAAGCCCTAGCTACAGATTGTTCTCATTATACTTGATTGTCCCTTGTTTAAAGAATATAATTCCTGGGGGGTCCCAGCTGCGTGGGAGGTTCGGTAATCCAGTCCTCCCTGATCCCTTTATGGGGTCTCAGCCTAGCATCGGGGGGCTTTTTCGTGTCGTGTGGATGGTCCGTAAAACTCTTACGATTCTATGACTGCTTGATTCTATGATTCCATTGGGCAGAAGTTGGTTACTCACAATGTCCCAGAGGCTCTAGAATAGCTGAGCAGCTGACGTTGGCAAGTGGAGACCAAGTTTTCAGAGGCCGGAGGCTGAGGCCAGCGTTCCCCTTCAGATGGCCTACTCTAAACTAAAGCTGAAGGACGCAGCCATGGGACGTTATTTGGCGGAGCGTGCCCGCATGGGGCTGGGAGCTTGGCAGCCGGAGGACAATATGGTGAACGTGAGTGATAGTGAAGTAGCCACTGAGGGAGGGTCAGTCTGGATAGCCTCAAGACCCTGGACATGCTTATAGAAATGTTAGAAGAAATCCTTCAGTTGTGTGCCTGCTTTGCTGAATACGGAGAACGTTATGTGCCGAGCTAAACAGAACTAGCAGAGTCTTCCGGTACGAGAAGCAAGATCAAAGCTTAGCGTACTGAGTTGTATGTTTTGCCCTGCTCCCTATTTCTGAAATATAAACAACTCAGGGACAAAGGGAGTGAAAAACATTTGCAAGGCGTCAATCCTAGGAGGGGAGGGGACGGGCAAGAGAGAAGGTTTTCTTTGTGTCTTTGTGACCTAGCTACTATATAATCTCCGTGCAAAGCGCGTACGGGGCTCTTGGCACTTTCCAGCCATGTAGCCCGCGCGTAACTAAAACTAAACTTTTCCTTTATTCCGTGGTCTCTCTGTCTCTGAATTCCTGCAACAGCAGAAAAGACGCGCATGGTGCCGTTTTTAAAAAAGGAATAAATTCCAGAAGGAGTGGCATGAAGTTATTATTTTTATTGTTCAATTACTGCCACTGTCCCAGCTCATCAGTTAATCACCCTCAATTAATCTTCTGCTTGCTCACTTTTGGTTTTTGCTGCTTTTACTTTTTTTTTAATCATGTTTACAAGTTGGAAATTTTTGATGTAAAAATTATAATTAAAAAAGTCCTCTCTTTCCAAATAGATGATGCATTAATTTTATTTCCATGAGTACCATGCATACATTTTTCTTTTTTTCATGAGCAGCTACATTTGCTGGAACAATGTCATTCATGTGTGCCATGACCCTAACCCATATTCGTGCATGCTGTTTTGCAAGAGTAATTTTTAATATACACAATCATTTTATAAATACGATATATAAATAATGATATAATTAATTACATAAATAATTATTTTGCAAGAGCAATATATATACATAAAATTTTATAATCAGACACATATTTTTATAAGCATTTCCAGGAGATGGCCATAACATCCAATCTCCAGCCGAAATCCCCAGATTTTCAATTTTTCCAGCCAAACATGAAAGTTCTCCTTTCTTCCTTTCTTGTTTTTTTCCATCTGGCTAACTAAATATAACTAAATAATATATCATAATATATAAATAATATTCACACTGCAGTTTTGACTCTTAAGGCTCAGTTCATATATCTTCCCTGAAAAGTATTCAAAATGCTTCCAAGAGATTTAAAAAAAAATACACAAATAAAAATCAAATAGTGTCAGGTTTTATTATATTTATAATATTTGAAGTACAAATATTATAAATATACATATAATAGTCCAAGATGTACTTGAAGCAGGTTGCTAATGTTTTAAATATTACATGTATATATATAAATACATACATATGTTTATAATTTACATTTATTATATTTATAAGGTTATCTTTATATGTAAAATATATAAATATATATTAAAATACTATATATAATGTCTATTGTACTATATTTTATTTTATTTATTTTATATTATTATATTTATGATTATATTATATATATAATATTTTGAATATTAGCAACCTGCTTCCAGTGCATTTTGGATCCTAGAGAAAGAAGAAAAATACAGATTATTATCTCTGAGGTAAATTTCAGTTGGAGAGGAAGCGAGAAATGGAGTAAAAATAGGAAAGAGAGGAAGAAGAAAGGAGAGAATTTCCCAGGAATTGATTTCTTTTGCTAAAATAACCATTCGATCAATAATAATATTCAATGAAACATAGCTTTCAATCAATAATTACTAACAATAACAATAATAAAAATAATAGGATTTTGGAAAGAGCATTTCCATTCATGCAACAGTGCAAAAAACCCAGTGCCGGACAAATTGGATTTTTACCCCATTCTGGCATCAGAATGGTTTCAGCCTAGAAGGGAGCGAGTTCCAGAGTTTCCACAAAGGGAACCAGCCCAATTTTGCAATTAATTCTTTGCACTCTTTCCAAACACTTTCAGAGCCTCTTGGTTTCTTTCTCATTCTCCTCTTTCTGCCCTCAACTTCCTTTAATTGCTGCAAAGTGAATTTCAAATTGCTTAAAAATTCAAAATTCAATTGTTTCAGATTGCAAATATATATCTATATCTATATATTGCTCTCAATTGAGCACGGAGATGAGTTTGAGTCTTGCAACTGCCCAAGGTGACTCGGGAGGAAGCAAATTATAATACGGTGGATCTGATTTCCTCGTCTTCTGCTGGCATTTTCGCCCACCCGAGGCCGCCCAAAATTTCGCTTGCTGAATTCTTCTGAAATCTCCAGAAATGTTTTCCCTTTTTTCTCGGGGAGGAATAGGGCGACATAAATGGCAGTGTAGATGCAAACAGAGAAAAATGGGAGGTAGCATAGGTACCCCAGCCCCTCCTGAAAAGGAAAATAAATAAATAAATAGATTTTATTTATATTTATATTTTATTTATAAATAGATTTATTTATTTATTCCCTGGAATGTAACAGAAGGAAGGAACTCCTTTTGCAGTATAAGGATTTTTTAAAATTCCAAACCAAAATTACCAAAATATATTTGCAGATTACTGATTTTTTAAAAATTTTGCGATTTAAAATTAGTAATGTATATCTGCACATTAATGATCTTTTTTATTTTGCAGTTCAAAATTTCCAAGGTATATTTGCACATTCATGACTTTTTTATTTTGCAAATCAAAATTAGCAATGTATATTTGCAGATTAATTATTCTTGGAAAATGCAGAGAGAGAAACGGGACTTAAAAATAGCCGTGTCCTGTTTCAGCTGAGCAGCTGTTGCTTTGCAACCAGACATATTTAGATATCTGGATATTTAGAGAGGGGGATATTTGGAGGTTCCTACCACGATGAAGGGGAAGGCCGTTCCCACCAAAAGGAGGTTCGTCCAGAGGAGGGAGCCGGAAACCATGTAGACAGCCGGGAGGGAAAGCTGGTCAAAGATCTCCGTGGGGATGATGCCCGTCACGCCTGCTGCAGAAATTTGAAAAAATAAAAATAATATATTTCAGTTCTAAATGTCCTGCTATAAATGCCTGAAAAAAAATCTCTTTTATCCTCCTTTAAAAACCCATCTAAATATTAGGAAGTTCTGAGTGCTTAATCCCAACTAGGTAATAAAATCTACCTCGGGTCTCAAATTTGGAAGAAAAGTGGCTTAGAAATACAAAAAAAAAAAAAATGAAATAAGCGGTGGCCCTTGAAGGACGCTGCCAAGTGTGCTTAGGGGGCGGTGGGGAGGGGCTGGCAGGAGCAGCTGGAGTGCTGTCACTCATACTGCTTGCCTGTTCTTTCAGAATGCAGAGCGCCCTGGAAAGATTGGCTGCGGATCAAAAGCCAGGCTACATCCACCAGAAGCTTCTGGGCCATAAGGCGGTGCATGGAGTCATGAAGATCCATCTGCTGCAGCGCTTCACAGCAGAAGGCCTGCCGGACCTCGACAGTTCTCGGGTAACCTAATCGGAGTTGGAGCTGGAAGAGGTTCCAGTCTACTTCTCATCACCTGTAATCAGCCTGGGCGTGTGTGTGGACTCACTGTCTTCCTTTGACAGGTGAGGGAACTCTTGACCCGGAAGGGAGCGGCGGCCCTTGAAGGACGCTGCCAAGTGTGCTTAGGGGGCCGTGGGGAGGGGCTGGCAGGAGCGGCCTGGGTGCTGTCACTCATACTTAACCTAATCCTATTGGAGTTGGAGCTGGAAGAGGTTCCAGTCTACTTCTCATCACTTGTAATCAGCCTGTGTGTGTGTGTGTGTGTGTGTGTGAACTCACTCTCTTCTGTCTTCATCAGGTCTGTGCTGTGGAGCCTGTCTTGCAACGTCCCTTGAGCTTTATCCAGGGCCTCCCTGGGGTTGGCAGGACTGTGATGTTGGCCACCATCCTGTATCACCTGGCGAGGCAAGGAAATGGGTTAGAGGAGCCCGTGGTGTCATGGACTTCTGTTGGAAAAATAGTATTTTATGTATTGTGCCAAAGCAGTCATCAGGTGCGGGCCTGGGAGGATGAATGAGCAAATGAAATGTTGAGAGTGAATGGTGATTAGTGGAATATTTGAAAGGACTTGAATAAGGTTAGTGACAATCAACGATCTGATGTTGGGAATTTGGTATGGAGTGTGGGGTGAATGAGTGAGGATCAGGGTTAAGAGGGTCATGTCTGGGAATTAATGAGTGGCATTTAAGAGTCTGATTTAGTAGTTTTTGTAGAGAAGAGTTTGACAGAGTGAAATGCGTGTTTTAAATTGTATTAAATTAGTAAGCGTTATGTTCATCTTCTATTAATAAAAGTATGCTTTCGGTCTCTCAGGAACACTGTGTGTATAAAGATTAGGTTCGGACACAGGCCGTTTCTGCACTAGACTGCTATACTGCTATTATTCCACTTTCAGCATCCCCTGGAATCCAGGGGTTTGCAGTTTAGGGAGGGGCAATTAGAACTCTCAGCCAGAGAGCTCTTTGGCCTCCTCCGTAAACTACAGACCCCGGAATGTTGAAAGTGGAATAATAGCACTATACCAGTGTAGGTGCAGTGTTTGCAGTGGCATCAGAGAATAGAGAGAGTTGGTGCCCAGTTGGAATAGAAGCAGCAAAATCTCACAGGAACCTTAAGGGTATCTAAGAGGTCCTTACGTTGGGGGCAGAAGACAAAGGAAGGACCTCACTCTTGGGGGTCGCAGTGAGATTGTGGAGGTCTTCACATGGCATCAGTGCAGTCATCCGGCAGGGGTCTTACCTTCAGATTGGGCAAGAAAGCTCTCCTTTTGGCTAGCTAGTCTGTCACTGGAAGCAGTCTGTGTGTGTGTTTGGCCTAAATACCCTAAAGGCACCAGATCCTGCCTGATCTTGGAAGCTAAGCAGGGTTAGCCCTGGTTAGCACCTGGATGGGAGACCACCAGCAAATCCCAGGTGCTGTCGTCTATATTTCAGGGGAAGGAACTGGCAAAAACACCCCTGAAGATTCCTTGTCTAAGAAAAGCCTATGAAAATATTTGTGGGGTTGCTGTAAGTCAACATGACTTGAAGAAACATATGCGCACATGTGGAAAATACACATACATGTGAATATCTACTTGTATATTTTCACATACAGGGAGAGCTTTAAATCTTCCCTCATCTCGACCTCATCTTACGCTTCCATGCTATAGTTGGCTTGGGTTTTGCCTGAAATGTGGAAAAGATCACATGAGGCCTACCTTGCATGGTTGTTGTAAGGATGACTGAGGTGAAGTGGATTGGAATAACAGCAGTTGTTTCCCTGGAATGATGCAATACATCCTGCAAGGCACATTGCTGTTTCAGTGTGTTTTAATGCTTCTGGGTGTACACAAACTCATAACGAATATTTTGTTGGCTTACAAAAAGAAATATCTTCAGAGCATGGTTTTTGAGCAAGAGGCTGCATGCTGAAAAAAACGTTCGAATCTGATTTATTTTAATGCACCGTGTACAAGATTGAAGTAGCGGCTGTGTGATTTTGCCCACTACTTGCCATAAGCAAATTGCTGAACTAGAAAGTCAGCTCCAGACACACAAGGCCCTAATTTTGGTGGTGTGTCCAGAGCTGCTCCCGAGTTTTGCCACCAATTTGTCCGAGGACACATTGCCAGCAGACGCCCTGGTTTCCTCCCCTCATAATCCAGACTAGGAAGCCCCTAAATTACCAATCCACCCGGTAGAGACGCGGTCCATGACATGCAGGACCATCCCCGCTAGTGAAAGTAGTTCTGGCTTAGAGACGCAGGAGACGCAGGTCACTGAGACTAGAGTCCCCTGGTGTGCAACTGAGGCAAAAGCAATTGCCGACCAATTGAGACCTTTGAACCGGTCTACTGGCATCATGTGGCTCAATATGGTGATACATTCTCACCCGACAGCCAATGGCCAGGACCTGACCCAACTGGCCCGCCTTTGCATGTCCCCTTCGGACCTCCCGACCCTTGAATCGGCCGTGGCGGCTCGAGGCCTTGTTAGGCTCGAGGCACACGACTGGATGAGAGACGTTGTTAGGATCTTTTGGCCTGGACAGAGCGCAGGTGTGCTCTACGTCATGGAGCAGCAGGGTCCTCGAGAGAATCCTGAGGCTTAGGTGGCGCGGAAGCAGCTACTTGCGATTCTGGCCGAGAAGGCACCCCTGACGGCTCACGGGTACAATTTTGATCACGTCGAGTTCAAGTCCCTGTTATACGGAGGCTTGAACCATGAGACAAGATTAGCCCCGGGCTTTGTGGAACTGGCCACGACATTTTGGGAAGAGCTTGGGAACAACCTCCGCAGGGTCGCCGACCTGCTGCGAGAGGCTGACTCCCTGCGTCCTACCCCAAAGGCCCACAGGAGAGACCCAGGGAATTGGGAACCCGTATCGGAGGTAACATACTCCAATTATGGACCCTATTCCCAGCACAGGAAATCGGCACCGAATTCCATTCCATGAGGGAACTGCAACTCACGCCCCCGACAGGATAGGCAGTGGCAGGGAAGGGACTCCCACTATCAGCCCACTGCCCCCAAACCGCCTCCCGAGTCTGGTCCTCCCCGGGAAACGTCTGATGGCTACGATCGCGCGACTCAGGTGTATTCCATAGATAGAGCCAGGATCTAGAGCATGTTACGCCGGTGTGGAGTGGACATGACCCAGTTCGACAAGCAGCCCACCTCGGAGCTTCTCGAAGCTCTAGACAGGCATTTTGCGGCGGGTGGTAAACAGTCGGTCCAGGCCGTGACGAACGGCCCACCTCTGGCTGGATACTACCCGACCTTAGACTTTAAGGAATAGGGGTGCCCTCGGTCCAGGAAGCTTCCCCGCAACGTTGTGGCCAAGTTGCGGCCAGACAAGTGGGGAAGGTTCTGGGGGAAGGCAGGCGTAGGGACCGGGGGGGGAAAGACTCCTGCCACCCTGCTAGTAGATTCCTGTGCAGCTTTGAATGTGCTGCACCCCAAATTGGTCGACCATGGTGAACCCACACCCGAGCATGTCCAGCTCTGCATATGGTGTGGGGGGGGTCACCTTGCCCGAGCTTGGAAGGACATCCCGATGTCCATAGAAATGTTTCGTTTTCAGCTTTGGGCTTGCGGGAACCGTAGCGAGGATGATGGCCTTTTGGGCATTGGCTCTCTGCGGGGAAACAAGCTCACGGTTGACTACGCAAATGGGTTTCTGTGGAAGTTAGACCAGGGAGCAGAGGAAATTTCGACCATGTACCGCTGTGCCGCCATTAAGGCTCCCGCCCCCGTTAAATGTGTGACTAGCGACCCGTGGGTTAAGGCTTTCCCAGAGGTTTGGATTAAAAACAACCGTAAAGGAGGCTTGTGTCCTAATAGAGGGCCGAGATCCCCCGCCTCAAAAGCAGTGTCAGTATCCAACAGAGGCCGAAGAAGGCATTGGGAAAACCATGGAGGAGCTTCTCCAATGGGATGTAATTACCCCAATGCAATCAATTTGTAATGCGCCCTTATGGCCTGTTTTAAAATCGGACGGTAAAACATGGAGGATGACCGTAGATTTCAGGGCTTTGAACTCTTTGACTCGTCCCGTCGCCCCAGTCGTGGCTAAGTATAACGAAATCCTGTCTGCCATTGCGGCAGGAGCTAAGTATGTCATGGACCGAGATTGTTGGTACATTTGACCCAGAGAGAAATTCAGCCACCCTGGACTATAGGATCCCAACAGAAGACACATAGGAAACCAGATCTGGGTTTAACCACTATTCATGTAACATTTATTAAGACATGAAATACAAAAATCACATTTCCGTATCAAGAGCTTTCTTTCACCCACTCAATCATACAACATACTCACAAAAAGCCGGTCCTTCGCCGAACGTTGGCCAGATGTCCTCGAAGGTATGGATGCCCTCTGCTGCAGCCAAGGGTCATGAAAGTGAGTTGAAAATCTTCCCCTCTTTATAGTCATGTCTCTCACTTCTTGAGAAAAGGACATGTTTTGCCGGTTGCCAGGGTTCCAGGACCTTCATTGTATAAAGGCAATCAAGCAATTAAAAGAATAGTTCATATCATTCTGTGCCGTCCTAATAAAAGGTTGCTTGCAGAAGAATTGGTCGTATATCACGTTGTCGGGAAATGTATCAAATGCCTCAGTGGTTCTCAGCCATGCAGGGTAGGGTAGGGTCAGAAAAACATCACCGCTTGCCCGTCTGAGGGTGTGCCAGGCTTTCACGGCTCCTTGTTTCTTCTGCCTTTCCACATAAGAACTTAACTGTTTTCTTAATAAAGGTATTGATCACCGTTGAAAATCGTGAATTCGTGAAGGTGGGTGAAACATAAAGACAATCAAAGAAGATATGCATTGTAGGCAACATCACATGGCAATTAAGGAAGCCACACTTCTGGATCTGTGCATCTCAAGAGTACATTCTGCTGGTGCCAAGTCCTTATTAAGTCCTTGTTGTTTTGCAAACTTTCTTCTCAAGTCAAATCAGCATTCCGTGAGTTCTCAGTTCCACAGTTCAAAGAATCCTCGCCTCACAATCCAAATCCCTCCTTACAACAATGCACTGCGCGCAGCCATTTCAGTCTGGTTCAGGACCGTATTTTTTCCCTCTGGAACCCATTCGTTCATCACACCTTTCCTGCCAGTGTGGACGGTAAGGATGCCGCCCCTGAGGGGAATGGCCCCGTCAGACCAGGAGCGGCCAGGCGTTGCCGGCAGAGGCCCAGCCTAACCGGCGGCAGCAAAGGAGGCGGCGGCTAGCTGGCTCCCGCTCCGGCAGCCTCTCAAGCCAGGGTGCAGCTCTGGCAGGCCACGCAGGCCTCGCGCTCAGCTCTCCCCGCCCCGCGTAGCCTGGGTCTCTCGGCCGCCAAGCTGCTCCTAGTGCCGCCTCGAGAGCCCAAACTCCGGGCCCGGCAGCGCTGCCCCCCACCCCCCGCCGCCACTATTCCGGCTCCTACCTGCAGCCGCCCAGTCCCCCTCCGCCTTCGTGGTTCCACCCAGCCCCCCCATTGCCACGCCACCCACCCCGGGGTCGCTGGGAAGCAGGGAACTGTGGCTCCCTTCCTGGCGGGTGGGGAAAGGCCGCCGCCCTGGCAGCCAGCTGAGAGGGGCCTGCTAGGCCGCGGCGGCCTTTCCCCACCTGCCGAGAAGGGAGTAGCGGTTCTGCCCGGTCGCCACGCCGCCCACCCCGGGGTCACTGGGAAGCACGGCCTCTACCTACCTTGCAGCCAGCCAAGAGGGGCCTGATGGGCGACGGCGCGTCCCCCGGTGTCCGTGCCTCGCTCCAGGGGGGAGAAAAAGGGAAGAGTGAACGCAGGAGCCCACGTGGGCCGTCCACTCCTCCCCTTCTTCCCCGCCCGCCCGCCAGCTCCACGGGGAGGGTGGAGGAGGAAAAGATGGCGCCGAGGAGGAGGCGGCCCAAGTGAGAAAGGCTGCTGGTGGCGGCGGCCGCAGCGAGGGGGAGCGGCGACCCCTGTGAAAGAGTCATGCGACGCCCTGGGGTTGCGACCCCCAGGTTGAGAACCGCTGGTGTATATTTATGAAATAAAGCTTTCACTTTTTTATCAGTTCGGCATAATTTTGCAGAGGAGAAGGGCCACGCAACAAAGTCGACTACCACAGAAAATGGAGGAACGAGTTAAGCAAATTTGGAGAGAGAGAGAAAGAGAGTTTCTTTGGCTTGGGCATTAAAGCAGACCGTAACACTCTGTATTTTTCTTCATTTATTTTTATATTGGTAACGCAGAGGCCCGCAATCCCAATTGGGGCCTCCTGGCCAGGGGACCAGACGGCAAAGGCCTTAGTCGACAGTGGTGGAAATACATTTGGGGTTTACCCGAGCCAGGGCAGAGGAGGTTCCATGTTGAGAGCTGAATGCTCAGAATTTGGGCCTTGGTGGTCTTGCCGGGAAAACTGGGAGATCCTCAATGGAAAAAAACTAGAATTGGAGTGGCATTTTGCATTTCTGCGTTTGCAGTAAGGATGCTTTGAGGGCTGGCTGCCCACCAGCCACACATCCCCACTGCCCCCTATGGCAACCATAAGCACTAAGGTCCCCGCCTGCCCACCGTCCCGCCCAAAGAGCAGCTGCTTTGGCAACCAGGGAAATGTTCTGGCAGCCGCGACTGGCTTTCCGGCTCAAGAGGAAAACAAAACAGGCTGGAAGGGACGGCTTCTCTCTTCCTCGGGTGACCGAGCTGAGTACGTGGCTCGTTTGCTTGCCGAAGTTGACTGAGCGGCTCAGGGCCAGGCGCTCTCTCTTCGTTTGGCCTCCTTCAACGCTGGGTTGTTGTGCGGACAAAGAGTCAAGGAAGCGAGGCACGCATTCCATTTTGAGCTCATGGCAAGAAAGGTGGGACGGAGACTGACAAGGACAGTCGGAAAGCTAGGTCGGGGTAGTGATTTGAATGCTGGATCAGACCCCAGCGGGGTTCCAATCCCTGCTTGACCGTAGAAAACCACGAAGTGACCTTGGGCAAATCACTCTCTTCCCTTAGCCTCAGAGCGAGGCAACGGAAACCCCCTTCTGAATGAATCTTGCCATGAAAAGCCCATGACAGGTTCAGCTTCTGACCGGCTTCCACAACACCCTTGCCTCGGGGCTGTCTGGACCGGCACGCCAGGCCCATCGATCCACGCAGGTTTCGGGATCCAAAGCCCCGGCGGCGGCTGAGGCTCAACTCAGATAACAGCCTCCCACGCCATTGAGGGGATTGCCAGAGGGCCAAAAGCCGGGGGCTGGGAGAGGCTGCTTGAAAGAGCTAGCTTCCAAAATCTATGCCGGGTTCCCTGGGCAGAAACATGGTTGCGTGCTACCAAACGATTCCCCGCTCCCAAGAACATGTTCCGCACAGCGTTCTGCCATAGCTGCATTCCCAGGGCCACGTTTGGAAGAAACGGGATATTCAAAACATACATAGGTTACAACTCCTCGTGCCAGATTTTGCACCCAGCACCCATAAAGTGTCATGAGACCGTGCCATCGTTCCTAAGTCCTTCTCGTTCTGTTTTGAAAGGAGAGTAGCCTCTGGATCTTGCATTAAAATATTTCTCAGCAAACTATCTTTGTGTTTCTAGGTTCACGCCCCACCCTGTCACTATCCCGCCACCAAAAAACAAAACACCCCCACACGTCTCCAACCTCATGCTTATTTGAACCTAGCCGGCATCACAGCTCCCCGGCCCAACGCTGCCTCCTCCTCCTTCCCCGCCCTCTCACTCGCTTGTTCCCCAGACAGAAGGAAACATTACTTTTCATTTCTTATAGGTAACTGACATCTTTTACAAATGTACGGCGCATGCTGTCGGGAAGGACAGGACGTGCTTCCCAGGGTACCGCTCGTCTCCGCTAGCTGTGATCAAAGGCGGAGAAGTGCCATTTACGGACAGCACGGACAGCTCCCCGTGAGTGAGAAAAACAGCTCCCCCCCCATTTGATGCCATGTTTTGGAGGAGTGGGAGGTTCGTTGGGGAAGGGGTTGAAAGATCTAGCTGCCGTGGCTTGTGAAATTCTTGGAAAATTTCCTGCCCGCTCCCATCCCTCACCCCCATCGTTTTGGTTCCAAAGAGACCAGCTCCAGAAGAACCTGTCAGAAAACTGGCATGGAGGCGAGGGAGACTCTTCCTACGTGTCTTTGCAGGGACTGGAGGAGACAGACAGACCGCTCTCTTGCGGGCAGATGACCGCTAACTGACAAGAGAAACAAAAGAGAAAGAGAAGCTCTGGTTTGCTGACGTGCGCTGGGCTTTTGCACGGGAAAGCAGACCAGGGCTGTTCCGGAACAAAAAGGACTAGTTCGCGTACGTTTGGCTACTCTGTAGTCGGGGACCAGTAGCCGGAGGTGGTGGATAGCTCCCCCGCCACAGGGGGCAATGCAAATTAAAAGAGCGATCCAAGGCGCTGCACCTGTTCAGGGGATAGGATTCAGCACCTCAGACAGCTCCTTTGAAGTATGGACTAAAGTCCGGAGCAGATTCACCGCCCCATCAACAGGAGACTCACCAGGCTCCACTGGTGGCATCTAGGTGCCTAAACTGATACCATTTTTTAAAAAAGACCGTGCGTTTGAGACAAGGTGGAGGCTTTTTCTGTACCTTTGATCGCTCTGCGATCAGCGTCTACCCATTCTTCCGGCTTTCAGGCTTCCCAGAGGCTTCTGTTTCCCATCTCGTGGGGAAGAGGATGCTGGGCTAGACAGCAATAAAGGGAAACAATTTTGTTGGAAAATCCTGCACGCACGGCCATCAAAACAGGGAGCAAATTCCAGTTACTCTGGATTCCACCCTCCCCTCTAAAAAACTCACAAACTGCATATTTGGATGCTTGCACGGGGTGCCGCAGAAGTTGCCCAACTCTATTTAAAATTAAGACTCCTTCTGAGACCAGAGCTTGGAAAAGTTACTCTTTATGAACTACGCACTCAACAGCTGCAACATTTCCAGGCTCTGTAATGAAAGAAACTGCATCTTCGCCGAACAAATGACATGTTTGCAAAGCTTGGGGTGAACTTCAGAGAAAGAAAGCATGCACCAAATCATGCTCGCATTTTTAGAACGGGAACCGATCCCAAGGTGTATAATCCAAAAATAGGCACAAACTTTCAAACTGGCTTCAGGGCGGGATATGGAGTCGAGACCGCCAGGGTCGCCTTAGCGGATGATCTCTGCCTAGGTATCGACAGGGGAAGTGTGACCCTGCTGGTACTCTTGGACCTCTCAGCGGCTTTTGATACCATAGACCACGGTATCCTTCTGGAACGCCTGAGAAGGTTAGGGATCGGGGCCACTGCACTTAAGCGGTTCCAGTCCTATCTCTCAGGTAGATACCAGAGGGTGATGCTTGGGGACAGCTGCTCCTCGAGAAAGGAGCTTAAATCTGGCGTCCCTCAGGGTGCTTATCCTGTCCCCAATGCTATTTAACATCTCCATGAAACCGCTGGGAGAGACCATCAGGAGGCAGGGAGCAAGGTGCTATCAGTACGCTGATGACACCCAGATATCTCTCTCCACGCCTCGGTAATAGCATCGACTAAGGGTGGCATCTCGCCTCTGAACAAATGCCTTGAAGCAGTAATGGACTGGATGGGGAAAAACAGGCTGAAGCTCATCCAGATAAGACGTAGGCACTTGCTGTTAGGGGCCCTAGCCCAGGCATGGAGGTCTCTCAACCAGTCCTAGATGGGGTCACACTCCCCCTGAAAGACTGTGTCCGCAGCTTGGGGGTGCTCCTGGATTCGCTGCTTCAGATGACAGCCCAAATTGATGCGGCGGCCAGGAGTGCCTGCTGTCAGCTTCGGCTGATACGCCAGCTGTGCCCCTTCCTGGACCTGGAACACCTAAAAACAGTGGTGCATGTGCTGGCAACTTCACGGCTTGACTTCTGCAATGCGCTCTACATAGGACTACCCATGTGCTTAGTCCAGAAACTTCAATTGGTTCAGAATATGGCAGCCAGGTTGGTCACTGTAAGATCTAAAACTGACCACATAACACCAATTCTGAAGTCCTTACATGGGCTGCCTGTTAGCTTCCGGGCACGGTGCAAGGTGTTGGTCCTTCCCTTTAAAGCCCTTCATGGTCTGGGGCCAGCCTACCTGCGGGATCGCCTTCTCCCATATAATCCGCCCGCACACTAAGGTCCTCTGGGAGGAATTTACTGCAGC
>CAOKZL010004579.1:0-23507 GCA_948472985.1 Iguana delicatissima | reverse complement strand
TATTTATTCCTTCACTATTTCCCGGGGCCGTCTCTATTTCAGTCCCCCTCCAGTGGGTCTTACCTCAGACCCTCCTTCTTTCTTTCTGGGGCGAATCAGAGGAATTTGCAGGAAGAAAAAAAGAAAAAATTTGCAGGAAGAAAAAAAGGAGGGAGAGAAGCGCCTTCGCACCCTCCTCTGTCTTTCGAGAGAAGTCCTAGAGAGGCTGGAGGTGTGTCAATGATCCCGAAGGAGAAGTATGACTCACTCCCGCCGCCCCGCTCATTATCAGGAGGAAGGCAGGAGGAGGAAGGTAATGAGGTGTGAGAGGTGGAGGGAACCCAAATTCGCTTTTTTGGGCGGGAAGGAAGGAGGGAGCAGAGTCAGACTTTTGTGGGTCGTGAAGGCGGGGGAGGAAGGTCCCCTAGGAGAGAGCCTTTATTGGGGGATCCCAAGGGCGAACCCCAAAAAGGGCACCAGAGACTACCGTGGCTGCTAGGCTTCCTCCTCTCCCCTCTTGGGGGTCTCTGTGGGGGCAGAGAGATTTGGGAGAAGAAGAGAAAGGAAGAATCACAGCCTGGCTGGCCGGGCAGGTAGAAAGGTTTGAGGTCTGGAAACCAAGGCCATTTCCACGCTAGACTGTTAAAGCGCTATTATTCCACTTTCAACATCTATGGAATCCTGGGGTTTGCAGTTTAGGGAGGGACCTTTGGATTCTCAGCCAGAGAGCTCTTTGGCCTCAGGAAACTAAAAATCCCAGAATTCCACAGGATCGTGAAAGTGGAATGATGGCACTATAACAGTGTAATGTGGAAATGGCCCAAGGTTTGTTTTTGTTTTTTTGTGGATCAGGAAACTATGAAAGGATGCCAGAAAGGAAAGGTAGCCTTGAACGACAGGGAATGCTGCTTAAAAGGGGTGATTAACCCCTTTTAACCATTAACCAGGTCATCATTGTTGGTTAGGATCAGATGTAAAACAGCTGCTCCCCTTATTCCCTCCTCCACCTTCTGGACTATGAAACTGACTGCAAGGCATTTGCGAGATTTGTTGGACCTGACACTCCAGGCAGAACTTGCCTTCTAACAAATACTAGGATTACTGAAATCTCCTTTCACTACTATGGATCATCTTTTTTTCTACTTACCAGTGTACCTGCATCTTCCTGTTGAGTTGTCATATTAAAAGTGGTGGCTTCTCCTGGCAAATGTTTCTGTCTCTATATTCCTTAGTTTGAGGCACAGCTTTTCGTCTGAAGAAACAGTTAACAGCTACACATCCCTTACTTCAACAACCTCTAATATTAGTATTGTCATCTCCTCAGAATACATTGTCAAGCTTCTTTATTCTTCCTTGTGGGTCAAAATATGATCTTCTCATGTTCCAAGATCCATATTTAAAATCTAACCACCTCTCAAGCAGTTAAGGAAATTCCACCTTCACGGTTTCCACACAGTGAGACATAGCATCCCAAAGAAACCACCACATTTCCATGCAGCAAAGTTTCAGCTAGAAGGACCAAAATGTAATAAATAATTTCCACATGAAAAAGTACCAAAAAAATTATCTCTGTTTTCATATTAAACAAGAAAATCTGTTATAAAGTTCTTTTTAGTTTCCAACTTATAAGTAGCAGCCCTGATCGTAAAACCACTCAAAAGAATGTTATCTTTGTTAAGAGTCTGTTTCTGTCAGATACCATAAAATATCTCTGTAAGTCCTGAGAAGAGCTCCCAAAAATAGGCCAGGCAAAATAATTAATACATGAAAAGGAAACAAAAAGATTACTATATGTTCCTGACATATGTCCATATGTCCCTGACATATAGTGCTCCTCGTCCTCTTTTCCTCTTTGTTCTATTTCTCTGAAATAGCTTATACCCCTCTACTGCCGTGTTCCAATCATGAGACTTATCCCATTAGGTTTCAGTTATTTACAGATACCTACAATATTGAAAAAGAAATTGGTTTTATTCTCCTCAGGAGCAGCTCTAAAGTTCCTGCTGACAGGGCTGGTGCTGGACGTTTCTTAGGAAAGAAGTCCTCTGAGCATGCACAGTGTGAGGCAACTAAAGAGGAAAGGGGAAGGGCAACCGAGATATCCTCTGTTGGGATCACCCAGGGAATGATTTTATAGCCTACTCTAGTCACACCCAGCTCTTACTAATGACTTAAATAACTTAGTGAGTTACAGTATCAGAAGGATGGGGAAAAAAGGGAAAATGGGAATTTGGCTTCTAAAGGAGGCAGCATGTGGAGCACTTGCACGGGGAGGGATTTTTGTGGAGGAGACGTGGGTGAAGAAAATGAAGCATCCCTCATTTTCCTCCTGTTTTGCTTGGTGGGCAGAGTCCTCGTCCATGAAAATTATGTTTCTCAATCTCCAACATGAAAATATTACATATATTACTATCGGTGCATTATTCTGAGCAAGTTAATTCTTAATTTAGTCATTACATTCCAATGGAAGCATACTCCATACATTTATGGTTTCTTCTCAGTGTGAGTTCTTTGATGGTAATATAGATGTCCACTTTTACAAGAGGTCCTTCCACATTCTCTACAAAAGTATGGTTTCTCAAATGTGTAGATGCTATGATGACACGATACGTCATCTGACTGAACCTCCTCACAAATTCCATGCACCTATACAGCTTCTCCCCTGCATGGGATATCTGATGTGAATGTAGATTTGCACTCTCACTGAAACTCTTTCCAGATTCCATACACTTATATGCTTTCTCACCCGTATGAGTTCTTTTGATGTAATTGCTTTCAATATACCCTATGTGAACTGAAGCTCTTTCCACATTCCATTCATGTATAGAGCTTCTCCCTAGTATGGGTCCTCTGATGGGAACGTAGAGTGCGACTGCTACGGAAGCTCTTTCCACATTCTATGCATTTATATGGCTTCTCCCCTGTGTGTGTCCTTTGATGGCAACGGAGTTCTCCACTGCTACTGAAGCTCTTTCCACATTCCATGCATTTATATGGCTTCTCCCCTGTGTGGGTCCTTTGATGGGAACGCAGATGTTGATTCCTATTGAAGCTCTTTCCACATTCTATGCATTTATACGGTTTCTCCCCTGTGTGGGTCCTTTGATGCGAACGCAGATCTCCACTTCTACTGAAGCTCTTTCCGCATTCCATGCATTTATATGGCTTCTCTCCTGTGTGGGTCCTTTGATGCGAACGCAGATCTCCACTTCTACTGAAGCTCTTTCCACATTCCATGCATTTATATGGCTTCTCCCCTGTGTGCGTCCTTTGATGGGAACGGAGTTCCTTACTGGTAATGAAGCTCTTTTCACATTCCATGCATCTATATGGCTTCTCCCCTGTGTGGGTCCTTTGATGGGAACGCAGATTGTCACTGCGCCTGAAGCTCTTTCCACATTCTATGCATTTATATGGCTTCTCCCCTGTGTGGGTCCTTTGATGGCGACGGAAACCTCCACTGCTACTGAAGCTCTTTATACATTGCACACATTTATATGGCTTCTCCCCTGTGTGGGTCCTTTGATGGCGACGGAAGTCTCCACTGCTACTGAAGCTCTTTATACATTGCACACATTTATATGGCTTCTCCCCTGTGTGGGTCCTTTGATGGGAATGCAGATTGCCACTGCTACTGAAGCTCTTTCCACATTCTATGCATTTATATGGCTTCTCCCCTGTGTGGGTCCTTTGATGGGAACGCAGATGTTCATTCCTATTGAAGCTCTTTCCACACTCTATACATTTATACGGCTTCTGCCCTGTGTGGGTCCCTTGATGGCAACGGAGTTCCCCACTGGTAATGAAGCTCTTTTCACATTCCATGCATTTATATGGCTTCTCCCCTGTGTGGGTCCTTTGATGGTAACGCAGACCTCCACTGCGACTGAAGCTCTTTCCACATTCCATGCATTTATATGGCTTCTCCCCTGTGTGGGTTCTTTGATGGTAATGGAGATATCTACTGCTACAGAAGCTCTTTCCGCATTCCATGCATTTATACGGCTTCTCTCCTGTCTGGGTTCTTTGATGCAAACGCAGATCTCCACTGCGACTGAAGCTCTTTCCACATTCCATGCATTGATATGGTTTCTCCCCTGTGTGGGTCCTTTGATGGCAACGGAGTTCTCCATTGGTAATGAAGCTCTTTCCACATTCTACACATTCATATGGCTTCTCCCCTGTGTGGGTCCTTTGATGGCAACGGAGTTCTCCATTGGTAATGAAGCTCTTTCCACATTCCATGCATTTATATGGCTTCTCCTCTGTGTGGGTCCTTTGATGGGAACGCAGATTGCCACTGCTACTGAAGCTCTTTCCACATTCCATGCATTTATATGGCTTCACCCCTGTGTGTGTCCTTTGATGGGAATGCAGATTGCCACTGCTACTGAAGCTCTTTCCACATTCTATGCATTTATATGGCTTCTCCCCTGTGTGAGTTTTCTGATGCCTAGTAAACATACTTCTGTAAGTGAAGTTCTTTCCGCATTCCAGACATGTATATTGCTTTTCTGCTCCATGGGTTCTGGAACACGAATGTAGATGTACAGGATTTTCCATTCTTCTGCTTTTCTGATTCAAATATGATATTGGAAGTTTAGAAATATGAACTCCTTGAACATCAGTGGATTTCTTCTTCTCAGTCTTTGATTCTTCTTTGTATTGTCATTTCCAAAGCAATCTTTTTACAGTACAATCCTTTATTTTCGTCTTGATTCTACAGGTGTATGGCTCTTAAAATTCTTTCTCCTACTTATTGCCTCTTTGCTCCTATGTGCCTTAAAACCATGTCAGACTTAGGGAAAGTCCGCGTTGAAGCTGTCATGAGGTTTTCTTGGCAAAGTCTGCTCAGGAGGTACCTGTTTGTGGACAAAGACGAACATTTCATCAGGAGCAACCACAGAAACATATCATCAGGCATCAAGACCAACAATCTGCAGCTGTAGAAAGACTAAGACAAGAGAGGAAGAGGAGTAGCTCAATCGGGAAGAGGTGATTCCCTGATTGGAATTCTTTTAACCTCTCCCCAAGTAAAAGTAATCTGTGGTTGGATAAAAAGTAAATGATGGGCCAAGAGTCCTGCTTCTGATATTTTGCACAGCAGTGTGTTAACAGTCTAATCCAACCTTTGCAAAGGAAGACATCCTGAAATGTGGTCAGCACAGTATGTATCACAAATGTTACAAAAACCATTTCCTTTCCATATTCCCTTATTACTACCTTTGTACCTCAAAGAAATGCAAGACTCTGATTGATCTTGGAGCATTCCCTAGATTCACTTGACTTTGGATTTTTGGACTTCTTATTGGGAAAGAACCTAAAAGTGGAACTTAATGTGTTTTAGGTGATTTCCCTCATTGGAAGCTATGTGTTTAAATATTTAAACGGACTTCTCATCAAGACACTCACTTGTCACTTTCTAGCTACTTTTGAAATTCAGCTTCTCTTCTGTTATTAAATGCTGCCTCCTCTATCTGTTCTTCTTCTTTTTTTTCACCTTGAGAAGCCAGGGCAGATAAAGATCAGACTGAAGTGAAACTATTCCAGACTGAGTCAAACATCTGACAGATTTCCACAGTCCTAAACAGCTTATATCGAGCTGTGAGCTTTGGATCGCCATAGGAACCTTGGCTGGCTATTATTTTAATATCTTCTACATTTTGAAATAGCAAGAGTTTTTTTCTTTTTTCCCTTTCTTCACATTTGCCTGAATAGATGACATTTTTCTTTCTCCTTCTTTCCTTCTCTTGCTTAGAGTGTGAAGGCAACACAGCTGCCTGTAGTTAACCTAAAGTCAGATATCCTAGCGCTTTCTGTGTAGAGCGCAAGGGAATACATATCCGTCTGTAATTTATTTAAGATGGAATGTACTGATCTTGTGATATTTCATTAGCCTCTTCATTTTCTTTAACTCTGATAGTACCATATTTAGTAACAGTTCTTGTTTTATTATTTAGATTGCCCATACTTACTTTATTATTTGGTTAAATATACATTTATTATTGCTATCTAAATACTTTAAATATATTTGAGTTTTCAGTTTGCTAACATTAGGTTTAGTTGATCTATTGCTTTAAATACTGCTGTCTTCTCTTCAATATTTTTGCTTCTATTGCCACATTTGGATAATTTATTTTTAATTTATTTCTATAAATCTACAGGTCTAGCATTTAATCTTCTCTAATTGATAAAAAAGAAGAAAAAATATATAGAGAATTTAACTGGGTAGAAGGAAATAAAATCAACAATTGAAGAACCATTTAAATAGCTTTGAAGAATCATCTAACTAATTTAAATTAATTAATCTATTCCTAAATTTGAATTGATTGACTTTCTTATATTTTTTTTCTTTTATCTCGGGTTTGTTAACTGCCAGAATTTAATTTTCTTATTTTGGTACTGGAGTGGTTTTCTTTTTTTCCATAACAACTACTGCAGAATAGATCACTATTTTCAATAGGAAATCCTCATACTTAACTAATTTGTTTAAAAAAATGTCAGGCAGAACAAGGCAAGCAATCTCTCAATCTCAACATCAAAGCCAATTATGACTACAACAAAGGCCTTCACTAGAGCTTCAAGACAGAGCAAGTGATGCTTGCACATTTATACTGGAAGATATATAGAAGTTAAGAATAGAACTTAAAAGATACAAAGACTGAGATGAAAGTAGACTTCAATGATTTGGAGAGAAATTTGAGAATGTAGCAAAAGAATTAAGTGAATAGAATGATTGCAGGTATACAAGACAAAACTGTTGATGCTGAGAAACATACAATATCTCTGGAATGAACAGCTGCCCAACCTGAATGGGCACTTACTTCTTTGGAATTCAAGAACAGAGACAAATGTGTTAAAACTTGTGGCCTTGAAGAAATCCCGCAGGAGGACCTCTATACTCTATAGTGTTCCAATTGCCCATTACACTGGACGGTCACCGGAACAAATGGACCTTGAGATTGACAAGATTTAGGTGCCTCGAGAAATGTCATTCATTTCTTTAGCGAAAGAATTAAAGACTTAATCCTTCCTTCTCGTCAAATGGCGGACGCGAGTGGTAGCTCGGATTGAAGCTGTGCAAAGGCGCAGCTCCGGGCTGCCTCCCACTGGAATCCAGCCGCCTCTTTTGGCATCCAGAGGTGACTAAATACCCCCCCCGGTACAGGGAGTTCGGAAGTGGTCCGATGGGGACTCCACAACTGGTGCGTGGCTCTGCTTTGCCTGGACGGGAGAGCAGGAAGTACCAGGGGGTCGAAGGACCTTGACGGATCCAGAGGGACGCCGGAGCAGCAAAGCGCCGCCAAACGACTTTTTAAAAGCAAGCTACGAGAAGATACTAAAGAATTTAAAATGCAGTACCTGTTTTGACTCCCCACTTCGCAAAGACCACAGCGGTTTTGGCATGCTACGATGAGCAGGAGCAATGGTGGAAGGACCCGGAGACTATAAGCTGTGAGTCATGGCTGTGAGCTTTCTTAAAGCGGCGGCGGATTCAACAAAGACAGAGGCTATTCTGCTACTTTTTGAGGACTGGGATATTAAAGGTAAAAGGGAAAAAATGATTGATAGAATGGATCTACTACTATGGATTGGAGGTATATTTGACCAATAAGGCTTGATTTGATAAAATTAGAAATCCCTCTATGTTGATAGAGAACTTTCTGTGGGTGGATTCTGACCTGGTATGCTGGCTGAGGATTTATGAAGCTGCAAGTATCTGAGGATTTATGAAGCTGCAAGGATCTGTTCCTGTTCCTGTCTCTTTTCTCATCTGAAATTTGTTTCGGTATGATTTGTTGTGATTGGGACTGTGTGTCAATGAAGAAATGAAGAAATCTTGGAAAAGCGACAAAGGTTGAAGCTGCAACTGTGCTCGTGTTTTCATTCCCTTAGGGAATTAAGATTGGTGTGGTCTGCAGTGACTGTGATCTCGTCTTGAAAAGTCAATTTTGCAACATCCGAAAAGCGATTATGTGAAAACAGATGAAGTCCAGAGGAAATAGAAAGAGGAAATGGAAGCAGCATGTTTCAACAGAGAGAGGGAGATGAGAGGGGGATTATGGCACAGAATTGTTAAGTGTAATGTTTCTTGGCATTGTCAGATAAATTACTGAGAACAACACATTGTCATTTATATGGTCACGGAGATATTGATTAAGTTGATGGGGGTAGTGAGAATGGAGAGCCTGTGTCAGATGTCAATAATATTCCTACTTCTGGGGATGGAACTGCTCAGAACTACTTAAGTGACGATAAGCATGTATTAAATTTTTCAAGAGAAGTTCTGGGCTGTAAAGTCACAGAAGGGAGGGGGGAAGGTGAAATGAATGTAGACATGGTGCTCTGAGTTAGATGAGACAGTACGTTTATTAGTAAATTTAAAATTTTATTAAACTGGTGGGTTGTTTTTAATGTGTACGTGGTGATATTACTTGAGTAAAGGGAGCTAGACAGGGCATTGAGATAAGCGAGAAACTACAATATGACAATTTTTAAGCAATTTTTTTTATATGTAAAAGGTTTCCTGCTTTGCTTTGTTTGCGTCTGGTCTCCTGTAATAATTATTATGCCTAATTCTGTGCCTGAAGGACATTGAAGCAAAACAAGCCCTCTCCCTGGATGAGTGCCTGAACTTGTGACGGCTATAAGAAGACAAAGGAAATTTACAAATCAACTCTGGGTAACAAGTTAGGGAAGGAGGGTGCGAAATATGAGGAGGATTGTGACACAGATTTGATAAATGTAACAACTTTGGCAGTGTTAAATAAGATCAGCTACTTGAATGTTATATTGGAATCTATCTGGACAATGATGAAAGGGGTGATGGGACTTGTGTGAGCGAGGAGTTGGAGTTAGATGACATTTATGCTATCTCCTTTTCTTTTGGGATGTCATGGCCCGGGACTCTTAAGCAACGCCAAGCATATAAGTATATATTGAATCTTTTGAATTGAGTCCCGGGCTGTGAAACCCCAGATGGGGGCAGGGTAGGAGTGATGACACAGATATGGATTTAGCTAAAGTGAGGAGTTGGAGTTAGATGACATTCATGCTATCTCCCTATTTTCTGGGACGTAACGGCCTGGGACTCTTAAGCGACGCCAACCATACAAGCATATATTGAATCTTTTGAATTGAGTCCCCGGCTGTGAAACCCCAGATGGGGGGAGGGCAGGAGGGTAGGAGTAATGACATAGATTTGGATTTAGCGAAAGCAGTTGAAACTTTGACAAATCTAAGTTTATAATTGTTATTTTGATATTGATATGGACATTGGGAAACTGCCAAAGAGTTAAAACAGGAAATGGAAAATAGTGGGATACAGGAATGGTTCACTAAAACAATAACAATTCAGAAGCGATGCTGATGGTAAAACAGGGCAGACTACCAGATTATTGTTGAGGGATGCACAGACGATTCATTAAGAAGAAAAGATAGTAGATGGAGATTCTGAATAGTATTAAATAAGAGAATGAAAATAAAATTTTCAAGAGGTGCAAAGAAAAGCAGAAAGACCAAATATAGTTAATAGCTGGGAATGGTCACTTGAAAGATCAGTGTTGAAATTCTGAATGGCAGGGGGATAACTTTAACATAACATAAAAGGGGAAGTGTGAAGCATGTTCAAACATGGAAATAACAATGTAATGTGGTACATATATGTTCTTGAGTGGACTTCGGAGGTGGGGACCAAAATAGGTTGGAAGAACAGTAATACTACATGTAAGAATACAACTCTAAAAATTTTTTTTATTTTGTGAAACTTAATAAAACTATTATAAAAAAAAGACTTAATCCTTCAGGGGAGCTGTTCTAAAAAGCAGATAGTTGAAGGACAAGATTTTTAAAGACATCCTCTTCAACTCTTGGGGGAAAAAAAGAAAAGACTACACTTTTCTAACTCAACTCTTGAGAAGAAAAGGAACACTTCATAGATGGGGCCACGCTGAGGGAAACTCCTCTACATACAATCAGAAGAATTTGTCCTAAACTCACCTGCAAAAGCTAATGACTTCTTTGAGAAATACAAACAAGAACTGGAAAGACTAGATGACTAGATGGATGATTTGCATCATAATTCGGAGAAAGCAAAACAGAATCAGCTTCATTATTTCAACCAATTTCTGTAGATATTATTATCGAGAAGGAAAAAAAAATGAACAAGGGAAAAGAGGACCAAACGCAAGCTGAAGAGGGAAATAACTCAGAACAAGAGAACAATTCATAACATACTTAAATTAAGAAAGGATGATAATAATTGTGGAATGTGCACGGACTCAATCTGCCATACAAATGTAAAAAAGTGTTTCACTTTTTGGAAAAACAAAAACTAGACATCATCTCCTTATAAGACTCTCATATTAGAAACAAGAATTTGAAGTATGTAATAAACCCCACACTTGGTGAGAGTTTTGCTAGCTCAACAGATTAAAAGAAAAAAAGGGTCATCGTATATGCTCAAAGCAGCAACAACCTTAAAGAAATTTTGAAAGAGCCCAATGGTCATAGTTTCGCCATTGAAACCAGAATTTTAGAAACCTAGGCAGTAATCACAATGGTATATGCCCCTGTAGAGACTAAAAGTAAATTTTACAGAAAGCTTTTACAGAAAATCAATGAATCTGAGTACCAACAAACTCTACTCATGGGTGACTGGAATGGTATCACAGATCTATTGCTAGACAGATCCACAGAAACCAACTCAAAAATTAAAAACAAAGGCATAAGGCAAACTACCTATATCAATTTTCGACTTATCTGACAATCTAACGTTAATGAATATTCGGCATTTTCTTTACAAACAAGAAAAGGAACTCCATACTAAAATTAAAAAGATGGAAACTCTTGTAAGTCTTATCTCCGATCCTAATCCTATATTACTTGTACTAAAAGGCAGAAAGAAAGAATGCTCTTCGAAACTGAATGATGAATTATTAAAAGACAACTCAATATTAGAAAAGGCTAAGTTGGAATTGCAATTATATTTCCAGAATAATATGGACAAGGGAACATCTACGCTTTCAGTTTGGGAAGCCAGCAAAGCTGTACTAAGCGGATTCTTGATACAACAATAAGCACAATTAGTGAAAAAGGAGAAAGAGAAAGATCAGAAAATGATAAGAGTTTCAGAAAAAAGAACAAAAATGTAAAAAGAATCCCAAAAATATTAAATTGTTATAAGAAATAAACATTCTGAATAAACAACTGGACATAAAAGATATATTAGAGATTACCAAAAAAATCAAATTGATCAAGCAAAGACACTTTTGAAGAAGCAAACATGCTGGGAAGATGGCTAGCCTATCAATTAAGGAAAGAAAAGGAAAAATGTTACCTACTAGATATGAAGAATGGTAAACAGTACATACTAACCAGAATATGACCAAAAAAAAATTTAACACCTACTTCCAGAATCTTTTTACAGATATGCCAAGATCACAAGAGAAAAGGATGCAACTACTAAAATACTTGAAAGAGACAGAATTGGCTCAAATTACAAATATACAATGGGAAGAATTAAAAATTAAAAGCTTTTGCTGATGATCTGGCAATCTTTTTGGAGGATCCATGTAGCGGTATTAATAAACTGACAAAAACAATTCATGACTATGGAGAATATTCAGGCTTTAAGATAAATGTAGAAAAAACAACTTTTTTGACTAAAACTTAACAGAGACAGAGGAGATGGAAATTGTGCAAAAAACAGGTTTTCAGAGAGGACGAAAAGTAAAGTATTTGGGTATTTGGATAGCTAAGAGAAACAATGAGTTATTTGTCAACAACTATGAAAAAAAATGGAAAGAAATTTCCAAGGATATGGAAAATTGGACTAAGCTACATTTGTCATTGCTGAGGAGGACTGCAGTTATAAAGAAGAATATATTGCCGAAGATGAATTTTTATTCCAAAATCTGCCAGTAATAATAAATAAGAAACCTTTCATAAAATGGAAGAAAGAATTAATCAAGTTCATATGGCAAGGCAAAAAAGAACAGGTTGCTTACCTGTAACTGTGGTTCTTCGAGTGGTCATTTGTGCCCTCATACATTAGGAGCTTTCACGCCTGCGCGGTAGCGTTCGGAAAATTCTAGAGCTCGTTAGCTTTGGTGGGAACCCCTCCCCCACGTCGGTACTGCGCATGCTCCTCCCGCCGACTAACGGTCTCTCCTCAGTTCTGGTCCGCCGAAGCAGATGGGACCTGAAAAAGAGGGGAAGGCAGGGCGGGGAAGTATGAGGGCACAGATGACCACTCGAAGAACCACAGTTACAGGTAAGCTACCTGTTCTTCTTCTTCGTGGTCTCTGTGCCTCATCCATTAGGAGACTGTGTAGCTTACCAGTAGGATGGTGGGTCAGGTCCCAGACCCTACAGCACAGAAGACAGCACAGCATGTCCGAACCGGGCATCTCTCCTGGAACGGCAGTCGAGCCTGTAGTGGTGCACAAAGGTCGACGGCTGGGACCAGGTCGCCACACGGCAGAGTTCCGACAGGTCGACGCCTCGCAGGAGGTCAGCAGATGTCGCCACGGCCCTGGTGGAGTGGGCCCGAAGCAGGTCTGGCGGAGGCTTCCTGGCAAGCTCATACGCCAGTAGAACAGTCTGTACCACCCACTTAGAGAAGCGTTGGGTGGACACTTTGTGGCCTCTCCGGTGTCTGCCATAACAGACAAACAGGTGGGGTGTTTGTCTGTAGGCTGCAGTCCTGTCCTTATAGAAGGCCAGCGCCCGACGAACATCTAGGGAGTGGAGGGAACGCTCTAGAGGTGTCGTCGGGTCCGGGTAGAAGGCCGGCAGGATGATATCCTGGTTGAGGTGGAAGTTGGACACCACCTTCGGCAGGAAGGAAATGTCAGGCCAGAGGACCACCTTGTCGCAGTGAAAGACCAAGTATGGTTCATCGCACCGTAGCGCCGTCAACTCTCCCGCCCGCCTGGCAGAGGTGACGGCCACTAGGAACGCGGTCTTCATCGCGAGCAGCCTGTTGTCCGTCGTGGCCATGGGCTCGAAGGGCGGCTTCGTCAGCTGGGACAGCACCAATGACAGCGACCACGGCGGTAGCGGCGGCGATACCGGCGGGTAAACGTGCTGCAGGCCCTTCAGGAACTGCTTGACGGTACCATCCCTGAAAAGAGTGGCCGACGGGGATCGTGGCGGCTGGTATGCCACGATCGCGGCGAGGTAGACCTTGAGCGACAGGAAGGCCAGGCCCTGTTGCCGGAGATGGAGGAGGAAGTGGAGCACGGTACGCAGGGTGACAGGCGATACCGGCTCTCGACGTTCCTCGGTGAAGGCCACGAAGCGCTGCCACTTATAGTGGTAGTTCCTTCGCGTGGACTCCTTCCTGGCCGCGGTCAAGACGTTCCCAATGGCTGGATCGTCTAGGGCGATATCCTCCAGGCATGGAGGGCCAACAGCGGCAGGTCCAGGTGCAAAACCAGTCCGTCGGAGTGAGACAGCAGGTCCGGTACCGTTGGAAACCTGAGAGTCCTGCCCCGGGCGGCCTCGATCAGGGGTCCGAACCAGTGCTGCCTCGGCCAGTACGGCGCCACCAGGATCGCGTCCGCCTGGTCCGCGATGATCTTCGCGATCATGCGGCCCAGGAGCGGGAACGGAGGGAAGGCGTAGATCAGCCCTTCGTCCCACGGGAACTGGAAGGCATCGCCGATGGAGCGGCGATCGTGACCGGCCCTCGAACAGAACAGGCGGCACTTCGCGTTCTGGCCGGTCGCGAAGAGGTCGATGGTCGGCTCGCCCCATCGGTCCCGAAGCATCCGGAAGGCCTCGTCGGACAGGGACCGCTCGTGATGGGAGGTGGTGTCCCTGCTGAGAGCGTCCGCCGTGGTGTTCTCCTGCCCCGCCAGGTGAACCGCCACGGGGTGTATCCGGAGCGGGACGCACCAGTTCCAAAGTTCGAGTGCGATGCCCAGCAGCGTGGTGGAGTGCGTCCCGCCTTGCCTGTTCACATAGCAGACCGCCGTTGTGTTGTTGGTGAGGATCAGCACCGTGCGGCCCGTGACCAGGTGTCGGAACGCTCTCAGGGCCTTGTGGATCGCCAGCAGTTCGAGAGAGTTGATGTGGAGGAACAACTCGTCGTCCATCCACCAGCCTCGGACCCGGAGATCTCCGGTGTGCGCTCCCCAGCCGAAGAGCGAGGCATCCGTCATTATCGTGACCGACGGCCTGGGTTCGCGGAACGGCATGCCCGACAGCAAGTTCCGGTACGACAGCCACCACAGAAGCGATCGACGTACCTTTTGGGGCAGACGGTACCGGCGGTGCTGGTCGTCCCAGAGTGGATCGAAGGCCCTGACGAACCAGTGCTGGAGCGGCCGTGCGCGTAACCTGGAGAGGTAAGTTACGGCGGTGGTCAAGGCCATGTAGCCGAGGAGCTGTTGGATCCTCCTCGTTGACAGCGTCGAGGCCTCGAAGGCAGCGGACGCCGCCCGACGAAGCGTCCGCGCCCTCTCGTCTGGGAGGAAGGCCCTCGCCGATACCGAGTCGAGGGTCGCCCCGATGAAGTCGAGAACCCGGGTGGGCTCGAGATGGGACTTCTTGGGGTTGACCCTGAGTCCGAGCCGAGTGAGAAGGGACAAAGTCCGATGGATGTCCCTGTACAGTTTCTGTTTGCAGGACGCCACCAATAGCCAATCGTCCAGGTAAGGGTAGACGGAGACGCCTCTCCGCAGGAAAGACACGACCGGAGCCATGCACTTGGTGAACACCCTCGGTGCGGTGGAAAGTCCGAACGGCAGCACCCGGTACTGGTAGCTGGTGCCGTCGATCGCGAACCGAAGGTATCGCCGGTGCTGCGGGCGGATCGAGATGTGGAAATAGGCGTCTTTGAGGTCTATGGACGCAAACCAGTCCCCTCGGTGGAGGAAGGGGAGGATCGATGGTAGCGTGACCATCTTGAACCTCTTGGGGCGGATGTATTCGTTCACCCCTCGGAGGTCTAGGATGGGCCGCAGGGATCCGTCCGCCTTCGGCACCGTGAAGTACCTTGAGTAGAAGCCGGTGGTCTTGGCTGAAGGCGGGAGCCTCTCGATCACTCCCTTCTCGAGGAGGGACTGGACCTCTTCCAGTAGAGCCGAGCTGGCCGGGGTGGAATAGTAGACACCCCATGGCGGAATAGCCTGGAACTCGATGGCGTACCCCAGGCGGACGATGGTAAGTACCCAGGAGTCCGCAGTGATCTCCCGCCAGCAGTCGAGGTGCCTGGCCAGACTAGGGTGGTGGAACAGCTCTACTGGGAGGGCGAAGGATGGCACGGGTGGAGTCCTGCGAAGGCCGTCAAAACCGGGACTTCGCTCCCGAGGACGACTTCTTGGACGACGAAGATGGGCGTCGTCTCGGAAGCCTCCTGGAAGTCGAAGAGGTCGACGGCCTCGACGTGGTCGACCGCGGAGACTGCGGCTGGTACGCCGATGAAGAGGAGGACCTTCTCCACGTAGGCCTCGGCTGGAAGGAGCGGCGAGTCTGGGCAGGCTGGTTTATGCCCATCTTCTTCGCTGTCAGCCGGGCCTTGACGAGGTGATCCATGGCCTCGTCAGTGGAGGAATGGAACAGCCCTTCACCGTCGAAGGGAAGGTCTTCAATCCTTCGACGGCTGTCCTCCTGGAGTCCACAGGACCGGAGCCACGCGTGACGTCGGAGGGCTACGGCACCGACCATCACCCTCGAGGTAGCCTCCGCGGCGTGCCTCGAGGTGGCGAGCTGCTGTGTAGCCACCGCAACGGCCTCGCCGAAGATCTGGGTGGCTGAGGCGCGTGACTCCTCCGGCAAGTCAGCAAGGAGCGGGCCGAGTCAGTTGAAGAGGTTCCGATGGTATGCCGCGAGGCATGCCATCGCGTTCACCGTCCTGACCACCAGGGACGATGCCGAGTAGAACCTTCGGCCGAAGGTATCGAGCTTCCGTCCTTCACGGTCCGGAGGGGTGGTATGCGCTCGATTGCCTCCCTTTGTCTGTGCCGACTCGACCACTATGGAGTTAGGTACAGGGTGGTGAAAGAGAAACTCCGCGTTTTCTTTCTGAGTCCTGTACAAATGCTCCAGCCTGTGAGGGATAGGCTGTGCTGACGCCGGCTTCGCCCACGGCTGCTTCATCGCATCCACCAAGGTAGGCAGAAACGGCAGCAGTGCGGTCGACGGTGGGCGGGCTTCCAAGTACTGGAAGACAGGGTCCTGGGCTTGAGGTCACCTTAAGGCCAAGGGCTGTGGCCATCCGGAGGAGGACTGCCGAGAACTGGCGGACGTCCTCCGGCGCAGACTCCGGAGCTGGCTCTCCGAACCCCAGCGGTGGGGATTCATGAAAAGAAGGAGTGGACTCCACAGAGTCAGAGTCCGAATCGTAGGAGCCGCCAGATGGTGATGGCGACCTCTCTACCTCCTTCTCCTCGGCTGTCTCAGGGGCCGGAGTTGCCAGGATAGCCGCCGGAGCTGCAGACTGCATCGGTACGATATGGCCGACGTCGTGACCGGTATCGGAGTCACCTGCAGGGGCACGATCGCGGGCCTAGGGCGGTGTGCCGCCTGCGTGGTGGAAGTCGCCGCTACCGCCGGCTGGGCCACGGTGGACTGTGGCGTCGGTCGGGTAGCTGTAGCCGTCATCCACGGCGGTGGAGAAACAGCCCTGTAGCGGGGTGAGGGCTCTGGGGACCGACAGCGACTCGGCGAGCGACGCAGAGGTGACCTCTCATAGCAGGGGTAGTGAACCTCCCGCGGTGGCGAGCGAGACCGGCGATGAGGCGACCAGTACCGAGGGTCTGGGTGGTACCGGTCCCTGTAGGGCGGCGAGTACGAATAGTACGAGCCGGCCGGTTCGTGCCACACCTGCTCCTGGGCGTACTGTCCAAGGTAGGCAGGAGAATACGCTCTCTCTCCAAAGCGATGCCTCTCCAGGCGCATCTCCCGATATCGCGGGGATGGAGGCCTGGCCCGATGCTCCGGCGAGCGGGACTCGTCGCGTCGAGAGGCCGGGCGCTGTCTGACCACGGCCTCCTCTCGGCGTTCTGCCGAGGGCGGACAGCGACTAGGCGGAGTGATCTCCGCGATCAGCTCAGGCGGTTGAGGAGGCGAGACCAGCACGGCCTGCTCCTCGTCCGACACCTCGAGGATAACGTCCTCATCTGGAGGCTCCTCCTCCACGGGGAGCTCCATCAGCAGGGGTTCCTCGGCGGGCTGGGTGGGTGGTGGAGTCGGGGGTCGCACCACCTTCGATGGAGAGCGTCGTTTCTCCTTTCGCTTCTTCTTCTTCCCTTTCTCCCCCAGGCCCTCAGTGGCTGGGCGCTTCTTCTGAGCCGCGGTCAGCGGCCTGGAGGAGGAGGTTGAGGCCTGCGAGCCCGCAGGTTCCTCACGTGCCCGATTTGCCGAGATCTTCGGTATCCTCGGCAACTTCATTATCGGTACCGAGCCCGGTACCGATGTCGACGAGGTCGAGGGCACGGCAGCCGCCGCTGCTGCCGAAGAAGAAGAAGAAGAGGACGGGCGTTTCTCAGCCATCATCACGGGTCCCTTAGCACGAAGAGACTCTTCCCAACAATGGGACTTGAGCCTTGCCGACCTGTTGCGGAGAGTCTGGTGGGTAAACTCTCTGCAAATAGAGCAGGCCTGAACGTTGTGCCCCTCACCCAAACAAATCAGGCACTTAGAGTGTCGGTCGGAGAGAGGGACCTTCCTTCCACAGGAGGCGCAGCGTTTGAAAAGAGCCGACATAAACGGAGGGCAAGGCAAGAAAGAACAAAGTCCGAGAACGCCAAACACAGTCCGAGATCCGAAATCGTCGTCAAGCCAGAAAAAAGGTCAAAACCGATCGAGAAATTACCAAAGTCAAGTCCGAAATCCGTGAGGAGTAGTCAAAAGCCAAATCCGAAGTCGAAAATACCAAAAATAGCAATCGAAAAGCAAGCCAACAAGCAGAACCTTCTGTACGCTGAGGCGGACAAGAAAGAACTGAGGAGAGACCGTTAGTTGGCGGGAGGAGCATGCGCAGTACCGACGTGGGGGAGGGGTTCCCGCCAAAGCTAACGAGCTCTAGAATTTTCCGAACGCTACCGCGCAGGCGCGAAAGCTCCTAATGTATGAGGGCACAGAGATCACGAAGAAGAACCCAGGATTAAACGGAAGATTCTAACAGATCAGAAAACCAGAGGTGGTCTGGGTCTACTGGATTTACAGGTGCATTATAAGGCTGCGTCTCTTGTATGGATTAAAGAGTGGATGGACCTTCAAGATGCAAAGATTTTGACATTGGAAGGAGTAGACCTGAGGATGGGATGGCATGCATATATGTTTTACGACAAAGCAAAAGTTGACAAAGATTTTACAAATCATTATATCAGGAAATCACTTTTGAAAGTTTGGGAGGACTCTAAGTCCAGGAATATCAGGCAGCTACCTTCCTGGGTCTCTCCGCAAGAAGCTTTCTTTGGTAGATGGGTTGCAACTGAAAAGTGGCTTCGATATGATGACATGATTGAGAGGTCTGAGGCGAATGATACACATTTCAAATCAAGAGACAAGTCAGAACAAGAAGGAATAGTTTTAAATTGGTTTTCAAATAGGCAATTAATGGAGAGGTTCCAGATGGATATGAAGACATATGGAATTGAAGTTGTGGAAAAGAATGGGGTGATCAACAGACTGTTTGACAATCCCCCGCATCTCTTAGCTCAAATAACTCAGGAGATATTGCAACAGGAGATGTATGAAGAAACAGTTAAAACAGCTATGATTTCTTGGGCCCAGAATATAGGTCATACAATATAGCTGGACTCTTAGGAGCGGAGTTGGAAAAAGACGAATAAATTTACTGCGGCCCAGAATTTAAAAGAGAACTATTATAAGATACTTTATAGATGGTATTTAACACCGGACAAACTACAAAAGATGTACAAAACAGGTACCAGACTCTGTTGGAAATGTTCGAAAGAAGTGGTCATGATATATCATATGTGGTGGACCTGTTCAAAGGCAAAGAAATATTGGTCTGAAATACACAACAAGATATCTGATATATTGAAGTTGAGGTTTCCTATGACTCCTGAAATGTATTTACTGAATATGATAGATATAGTTGATAGTATCATAATAAAGAAACACTGGAGGATAATATTGTATGTGATAACAACAGCACGTATTGAATATGGAAAGATATGGAAAATGCAGGAAATACCTACAGTTGAACAATGGTGGGGGACTTTTATGGACAATAAAAATGCTGATATAGTATCACAAAGACTGAAAGGGAAAACAGATGATGAAAGAAAGAATAGCAAATTGTCGAGTCAGGCGGGGAGGTGAGGTTAAGAAGTCAGTAATTCATGGTATTTTGATAGAAAGTTAAATGTATGGAGATGTACTGATATCATGAAGCTTGATAAAGAAAATGAATTGCAATGTACCTACATAATAAATGATAACGCAGTACTGGGGGAGAATTATGTAAAATTACAATGAAGATGAAATCTAGATCAGTTAGGAACAATCAAGAAATATTGCATGTGAATTAACAATAAGAGAATGTTTGTTTTATTTTTATTTTTTGAAATTTCAATAAAATGATTTTAAAAAAAAGGAAAAAAAGAGACAGAATTGGCCCAAATTACAAATATACAATGGGAAGAACTAAATAAACCTATAACAGGAATGGAAATGATAAGCGCAATCTACAAATTAAAACTTGAGAAAGCAGCAGGCCCAGACGGCTTCATAGCAATATAGTACAAAACACTTCAAGATTAACTCATTACCCCCCTTCAAAAAACAGTAAATGAAATAACCAAAAGAAGAACCCTGAATACTAGAAATATGGACGTAGCGTATTAAATTCAACTCCCTGCTCAACACAGGATCTCCAGCAAATAGCTGCCCAGCTCCTTTTTCAAGATGTCCAGGGAAGGAGATCCTACCACCTTTCTAGCTAATCGGTGCCATTGCCGAACCACTCTTACCGTCAAGAAGTTCCTTCTAACGTTCAATCAAAATTCTCCCTCCTGTAATTTAAACCCATGAGACCTAGTTCTACCTTCTAAGGCAGCAGAGAAGAAGCCCGCACCCTCCCCTTTGCGGCAGCCCTTGGGGTATTGAAAGAGAGTGCTCTTCTCACCCTTCGCCAAGGGGAACATGGCCAGCTCCTTCAACCTTCCCTCAGACGTTTGCTTCCTCACACCCCTTATTGTCCTAGTTGCCCTTCTCTGAACTCATCCAACTTGTCTATCACCTTCTTAAAATGAAGCACCCACAACTGAACACAATTTTCCAAATGAGGCTGTCAAGGTTGTTGCCAGGCAGGCAAAAGTTTCCTCTGAGTGGACGGCAGAGGGAAGAGGCGGTGTGGCCAGACAGCCAGGTGCAAGGCCAGCAGGGCTGGTATGCCTCTGTGTTGTATATTGGAGAAGGCCACATGCCACAGCATTGATTAGGTCACCCCACATGTTACAGGGTGACAAGGTAGCATGAAAAGGCTGGTGTTTGCCTTGACCAGCTGCCAGAGAGCTCCCCTAGCTGGTCCTCCTATGCCATTGGCAGTATACTGTTTGTAAGGGGAAATGCTGAGCGATCTTCCTCCGTTATCCTTTGTTTTTCTTCTTGTCTAATTGCTGGCAAACTCTCATATTTTTCCTAAGCTTTATCTTAGAGTCCATCAATAAATCAGTACCCTAACCCTAACTAACGACTCTCTGGAATTTTTCCTGCTTCACTGGGACTCTCTGCTGCGGCGAAGCCTTAGTTCACAGACAGCACTCTGCTCATGCTCAGGGGGCCAAATCCTGCCAACCCTGACAGAGGCCTGATTAGCACAGAATACAGGGGGCGATGATTTCCCTCAGCTTGGAAACAATGCTCCTGTTAATGCAGGCTAAGACAGCATTTTCTCTCTGAGCTGCAGCAGCACAATACTGGCTCACGTTCAACTTATGGTCGACTAGACTTCCAAGGTCCTTTTCCTGTTTAGTACTGCAAAGCTAGGCATCACTCAACTAGTGCATTTGGTTTCTCTGGCTTAAATGTAAACTTGATATTCAGCCCTGTTGAATTTCATTTTATTAATTTCAATCCAGTTTTCTAGTTCACCAACATCCTTTGGAATAGTCTTCCTATCTTCCAATGTGTTAGCTACCTCTCCCACTTTTCTATCATTTGCAAATTTGAGAAGGATGCCCTCCTATGACCAAGTTCCAGGGGTGTGGCTATCTGAAGTGCCAGTGCAGCCTGGAAACACAGTTGCTAGGCAACCAGAATAGCACCTCAGGAGAGAAACCTAGCCCAGTGGTGTGTGGGAGGGGCTTGTGGCTGGGAGAAGAAGTTATAGAAGGCCAAGTACCGGCGGGTGTTCCTTCCTTCAGCCAGCAAGGAGCTAGGGAGTGGGACCTCTCGGTCAGCCAGAGACCGTGACCATGCAGGGAGACTGAATTTTCAGTCGAAGCCTAGCAGGAGGGAGGAGAGCAACTGAACCTTAGTAGAATCTGGTCAGAGAGTGTGACCTAGATTGCAAGTTAAGCCTATGGTGGGAGTTTAGCCAAAGGCCTGTTATATGGGATTTGTGCCTTATATGAAAAAGCTAAAGATATAATTGAGCTGTTTCTGAGCAGGGAGTTACCTGTTACATCGCCTAAAAAAAAACCCACTGAAGAACTTAGTATCAGCCTTAACCTGCATAGGAAGTCAAACACGCTACTGTATTTTTATGGTTATCTTAGTAAGTATCACAATTTATCTTTGTAAACACCGATGGCTCAGTTGTATACTGTAACACAGAAAACACACTGCCATAAAATTATTTAGTGGTTCTAAATAATCATTGAAAATCCTCACCCTTTTACACAAAGATGGTGTTACGAGGGGAGAGGCAAAGCCATGTGGCAAAAGCAGGACCCCTCGTGAGATTGGGAACCGCCACACCAATTTGGGAGAAGGGAGGGCCTGCCACACCTCCCCCTCATCCTCAAATTTGGGAGAGGGGATCCTCAAAGCCCTTAGAAAATACCAAGTCCCAGTCATCCCTGCCTCAGGCCTCTCACACCTCACCCTACAAACCCCCCTCAACAGGCTTGGAGTCCTGCCTCTTCCTCTCCCCTTGTGCCTCTTACTTGTAGCAACCTCTTCCCTCCCCACCAAGAAAACTAAAGAGCTCCCCTCCACCCCACCTTCGCAAGGAATATGGAGGCAGGCGTCTCCCAACCTTACTGCCCCCATTCCAAATCCACCTTGTTCTATCCTCTACCTACCTCTTTTAAAATTGCATTCCTTGGCATTCATGGCTCCTCTGGCATTCTCACATCCCATAATATTGCCCCCAGCCCTCCACAAGGCCCAGGAAATTCCCCCAGAACCAAATACCATCACGCACCCCGGAAGGATATTCTTCCTTTGAACCCCTCCCAAATATTGCAGTCCCAACAGAGACCCTCTAAAGGGGAGAGAAGCCTAAATGCCTTGGGGAGTGGAAAGAAGACAAGGGGGCTTCCTTTTTTTCACCCAACCCAGGATGCCTCCCTCCCTTCCGTCTGCAACCGTCAATTCCCAAATGCTGTTTGCATTCCCATTTTGCTCTTTCTTCCCTTCACAACTTTCCATACAGATCCAGTTTCCTCTCCCTCCAGGTCTCCACGAAAAAGACCTCTTCCTTCTCCTCTCAAAGTCGCTTTAAATTGTACTGAATCATTCATATTTTTAGTTCATAAAATCTTCTAACTTGAGTGTTCTCCAACTTTAAAATACAGTCCAATCTGGGAGTGATATCCCCGTAGATTATTTTTTTTGGGGGGGCACCATCTTCCAGGAAAGCAAAAGGGGTAAGAGGCGGGTTTCCACCGCCCACCCCCCCCCTCTTATCATCACACAGAAGGATCTCCCATCTGCCCCACCTTTCATAATGGAACTGTGCCGGGGGAGGAAAAGAGACCAGAGGGATCGTGAAAGCAAGGCAATGGGGGGGGTGTTACATCTAGATAATGCTCACGCCCATTCCTTTCCCCAGATTACGCTGGGATGAGGGTCTCTCATGCCTCCCCTAAGAGGGGAGGATGATCTCTCCTTCCTGCCTCCTTTTTGTCCTTCCTGCACCAGCCTCTTGTCTTCTCCCTCCCACCAAAATCCTCAAGAGTTTCCTTCACTCCCCCCATTCCAGAAATACAGAACCTGGAGGGAGGCGTCTGCCCCCTTCCACACTTTGCATTTCCTGCCTCGCAGAGACAGAAACTCGTTTCTCTGCCACTTTCTCCTCCTCCTCCTCCCCCTCGCTTTTTAAATTGGGGAGAGGAGAAAGGCCCCCCCCGTTTTCCTGGATAGAGAGAGGGAGTGACAAATGCCCAGGACATGAATTCCTTTCTTCTGCACCTAGCCAACAAAAGCAAAAGGGCTTCTTACCTTTCATTCACCACCCCAGTGAAACCTGGCCTTCCGACATCCTTTCCTCCCCTGACTTCCTCGCAGAAGACCCTCTGGTCTGTATCTAGGACCCCACTTCCTTCAGGGAATTATACGGGCACCTCCTCAAAATAGACCTAGACCTGAAAGGAAGAGAA
>CAOKZL010004578.1:0-23194 GCA_948472985.1 Iguana delicatissima | reverse complement strand
TGTAATGGGAAACCTGTAGGTAGAAAATGGGAAACCATCATCCTAAATCCCCATAATTACCAAGTTACAAAACAGTTGGTTTCATTCTCTTCCTTGTGCATAAAGGAAGGATGTATATGCTTTTGACATCTCCTTTATTCTTTTGATTTGCATTTATTTAAAATTCAAGAATGGCTGCCAAAAATACCCAAAGGGGGGAGGAAAAGCCAAGAAGTTTAAACAACAGATTTGTTTAGTTCTATTATTCACTGTTTGTTGTGATGGGGAGGGGTGGAAACAGTATAGGCAAGGAGCCAAAAAAGGCAGAAGCTTTTGCTAAACAACATCAGTTCTGCACCATCTGATAGCCATGAGAAGTGGCAGAATCATAATGCATGATCACATGAGTGGCTCTCAGAATAGGACACAAACAAACACCATACCCACTGACAGATACAAATTATCCATATGCGTGAAGATTTTATTGCAGCTCCACAACACTCCTGTCAAGTAAGATAATTCATAACAATAGCATTGTGTAGTAGCACTTGGGATAATTGCTCAAAGCTTCTAATTTTTTTTTTCATTGTGAGCTATTATAATGATTTATTTTGTTTATTTAGAATTCTTTATTCCCTGGAAGATGTCCCAGTTCCCCAGAAAGGAAATGGGTATTCTGGGTCCTTTAATTCTTCTTTAAGATACAACTCACTGTCACTTTTTACTGGGGGATTTATCTAATGGTGAAAGCAAAACATTAGTTTCGAGTCATGCAACAGCATGACAGAATTTATCGACAGTTAGTGCTAAGCATATTGCCAAACCTACTCATTAGCACGCAATGTTACAGGGAAAACAGCAATCTAAAGATACTGCAGACAAGAGCTAAATTGCAGATCATGGTCCATATAGGGTCATCTATTACATCTCACCTCTTCCTGGCAATCCATGTATGTTGAGCACAGGTGGGGAAGATGTGGCACTTTGGGTGTCATTAGACTACAACTCTTATTAGCTATAGCCAACATGGACTGTGGGGAGGGATAATAGGAGTTGCAGTCCAACAATATATTGAGGGCCACATCTTCTCCCCTGATGTAAAGTAATGATGGACCCACACAGTTCCTGCGCAAGAGCTGCAGCTGTCATTCACAATGAGTCTTCCCTTTTCTAATACATAGAAATGATTGACTATCACCAGAATCCTATATCACCTTTTATGTAATGTAAATTTGTGTATACCTAGTAAGTTGCAGAGCAGCTAAGCAACTTGGTTACTGAATTGCAAAGATGCATAATGAGACACCAGCAAGAGTGTTACCCTATGAGATGGAGGACTTTAGAAGTCACCCACAATGCCAGTTTCTCATTGGTATCTGGGGAAATTACATCTCAAAGGAAGCCTGCAAGAGGAGGATAATGGCAGGATCTTTTCACTGATGTATGCCAGTACTAACTGCAGAGAAAAGCTCCAGTTTCAAAATAAACCAAATGCTTTATTGGAAATAACAAGCACACACGCAAGAAATGAGACACTCTCAAGAGGCATACAAGGCTATTGGAAAATAAGGCATGAAAGGTTGGATAGAGGGAAATTTAGAGATGGAAGAGGGCATGTTTACCGGTCCTGAGAAGTCCGCATGCTCTGACTGTCATCTGAGGGTAACACAGGCTGGCAGCAATGCTGACAATCTGATTACAAATTGCTGGGGCCAAAATCAGAGTTTAAATATCCTGTTCCACACTTTGAAGGGTTGTTCTGGCAAAGCTTAAAAAAATTCTCATGAGACTGACTGACGAAAGGGTTCTGGAATAGGAGATTGCTTTGACAACAGATTGGCAAAATTTATGGGAATTGTGATAACCATTTGAAGTTTAAACCAGTAGAGAGAGGGTAGGAAAAGTCTCTGGTTGAGATCAGAAGGGATGGTCTCTGATTGTCTTACTGGGCTTGTTTTGGAAATGCAAAGATCTGAGATCAGAAGAGAGATTAGCTTGAAACACTATGCCAAGACTTTTCTATCTAATCCTCTTTGAACTTTATGGCCTGATCACTTCTCAGGTTAGTCTCAGTGGGCAACAGCTCTTCACTGAATGCCAGCATGTCTCATAGAATCATAGAAATGTAGAGTTGGAAGAGACCACAGGGGCCATCCAGTCCAACTCCCTGCCATGCAAGAACACCCTCAAAGCATTCCCAACAGATGGCCATCCAGCCTCTGCATAAAAACCTCCAAAGAAGGAGACTCCACCACACTCTGAGGCAGCATATTCCACTGCCGGTCAGCCCTGACCATCAGGAAGTTCTTCCTGAGATTCAGGTGGAATCTCCTTTCTTGCAGCTTGAATCCATTGCTCCTTGTCCTGGTCTCTGGAGCAGCAGAAAACAAGCCCTCTCCCTCCTCAACATGAGATCAGTCTCAGATCACTGTTGGTTCAATCATGTATTTTCCAGTCATAAATATGTTCAATTTATAGGAAAATGGTATTCCCCACCAATCTTGCTACCCCGCAGGATGGAGGTGTAAGGTATGGTAACAAGAGTGCCCGATATGTGTTGGTGCCTGATGCACATTGGGACAAATGCACATCAGGACTGATGTGGTGGGCATTGGAACCAATACACATCTATCCTGTGGTGCATGGGTCCCACTGGGCATTGGGCACCAATGCACATTCAGCACTTTGCTGATTCTGCCATGTAGTAATATAACAGCAGACCTCTACTTGATATAGATGTTACACAGCTACTCAATTCTAATTCATGCAGACATAAGTCCACTGACGGAGATGCAACATCTCAGCTGGATTCTGGCCAACATCTCTCTCTATAAGCAACCTGATGGTTTCATATAAACTGATCCTCATTCACAAGGAACCTTGACATTTTAAGCTTAAAAATAACATTTGAAGGGGAAAACATACAGTTACAAATTAAGAGAATAAATCCCTTAAACTAGAACATTTACAACTAAAAAAAAGCCCTCACACACGATCAATTCTGTAAAGGAATGTTAACATAATTATTTTTAATAAAATAATGTCCTGGCCAAATACACACACACACACACACACACACACACACACACACATTGATTTGAACCTGGAAAGAACGTAAGACGAGTACTGCCAGCTGTATTTCCTTTAGGAGGTCATATCAAACTTGAGGGAAGTCCCTCTCCTTTGTAAATGAATATTCTATTTCTCCTACTGAAAGTCATCAGGAAAAAAACAACTCATTTAAAGATCTTAACCTGTAGCCAGGAGGGTATGGGAGGAGGAACATCTTCAAGTATGTAAAACCCCAAGTCTTTTAGAACTTTAACCAGCACTTTGACTTAAATGGCAGCCAATAGGAAATCAATGTAATCCCTTAAGAGCAGTTGTGATACGGATCTATGCAACAAATTGATCAGAATTTTAACTACTGAATTCTGGGCAAGTTAAAATATCTAAACTATTTTCAAGGACGGGGGTCATTTTAGGGACATTGCAAGCATAATGTCCTTTTTTCAGGTGTTGCAGGGATGGTATTCCCTTCCTCCCTCTGCAGATCCCAGACACACACCCCAACTTATAGTAAAGTCTCTCAAGCTGCTCTGCATGGCCATTCTGTGGTCATTTCCGCACTACACTCTAATAGCGCGATTATTCCACTTTCAACATCTTATGGATGTTCCCTAAACTGCAAACCTCAGGATTCCATAGGATGTTGAAAGTGGAATAATCGTGCTATAAGAGCGTACTGCGGAAATGGCCTGTGCTTCATGGCAGGCAGGCAGGCAGGCAGGCAGGCAGGCAGGCAGGCAGGCAGGCAGGCAGGCAGGACTGGAGAAGCATCTGGCCACACCCTCACATCCAAACTCAAAATGAAGAGATCAACACTGAGATCTGCCAAGGTACTGCAAGGGTCTCATTGCTGTTGTGGTCATTTCTCATCTGGCCTCTCCAAGCCAGCCTGCTTGCTGCAAAGCATGGAACAGCCACATGGGACAGCTTAATTGTTTAGTAACAGTGACAGAGAGGAGACAGAAGCAGGGAGTTATTGATTGCCAAAGATAGTGAAAGGAAATTACCATAGAAATTGTGAGGCAGAATTTAGAACACTGTGGGTCAAACTAAAGTTTGAGGGATTTTTCTTTGTTTTCTTTCCACAGCAGGAATTTTAACACAGACATCTGCCTCCTCAAATGACAAAAAAACAAAGGACAGTAAAGTATGTAAAAGAGGAAAATCACCTGGTATTATCTGCAGACGCCTTTTCCCCACTTGTGGGAGCACCTCTGCAGAAAATGTAACAAACATACCATCTCCCAATTGCACCTGTGAGTTGATGGCAACTAAGAAAGTAATCTTGGGATGGTTGCAGATAGCTTAATTAAAATATTAACTCAGTGTGCAACAAAAATGGCAAAAGCTATACTTCATTCTGTGTATAGAAAAGGAAATACATACTTGTGCTGCACAACTTACCATGCCAATGCCATTGTGGCTCAGGGCACAGACATGCGGCTAGCAACCTATTCTGGCTTGCTAGTGGCCCTTTCCAGGCCACTGGCCTCTTAGAGCCCAGAGTTCCCCTTTTGTTTTGCTAACAGTCAATGAATTTGAAGTTGCTACTTTGAATTCATTGGCTACTGAGGCAGGCCTGAGTGAAAGCTTGCAGACTTCACTCAGGTCCATCTCTTGGGTATTTAAGCAAATATTCACAGGCTGGTTGCCAGTCTTCCTTCATCAGCACTAGGAGATGGACATCAGGGATGCAGTGCAGCAGAAGCTTCAGAGAGGAGCAGCAGGAGGAGAATCAGAATGAAGAAGAAGCCTACAAAGGCTGGTCACTATAATAGCCCTTTTCAAGGTTATTCAGCTGAAATTGCTAGCGTGCACACAGTTAGCACTCGGCACTCATTCATCTGGACAATCTTACCAGTGGGAGGGGCAGCTGTAGTGTTCCTTCCTTCCTTCCTTCCTTCCTTCCTTCCTTTCTTTCTTTCTTTCTTTCTTTCTTTCTTTCTTTCTTTCTTTCTTTCTTAGCAATAACCTCATTAGGACATTCTGAATTTTAGGACAGCCATTAGCTGCTCAGTCCTGCTTGTGGGCGGCAGCTTGCCCACCCTCTTCAGGCCTTATTGTATGTGAGGTGGCATTCTTGGTTCTCAGGCCATGGTCTGGCTTCCTCATTCTTTTTGAGCTCAGGGGCCAGCCTTGAGTAGTGGCACAGTCCACTAGCCTTAAGAAGTCCTGGTAACTGGGAGATATTCAGGTCATGTTCAGCACCTCATAGTCCCATTTGGGACTACCTCCCTGGGGTCACTGATCAGGTCACCCCCCCCCAGTGTATTTTTGTGGGCTTTGCCCCCCTTTTTACCTTGAGGACTTGGGGACTGGCACAATCCTCCTTCAAGCCAAGTGGGAACATTGTTGGAGCACTTTGGACAAAGGGCTCTCTTGGGCAGTTGGCTCTCCTGGGTGTTGAGACAAAGAGTATACTCAACCAACAGTTGCCAGCTGCACTAAGCTTTTTCAATTGCAGTTTTCTCTTTTCAGGAATTATGCCTCCTAAAAAAGAAGGAACAACCTTACGGGAATCCTTACCCAGAACTAGGAGACAGACAGGGTTGCCTTGCAAGCCTTGTTCAGATTAGGCCCATCAGGGAGTCGTACTGAGAACAAGCAGTGACAGGAACCCCAGCTAGGTCAGCACCAGTTCCATCCAGTGAGTCTGTTCTAGAGGGCCCTTCACAGACCTTAGAGAAGCTAGTAGAGAAGGTGGAGTGTTTGGATTCCAGGGCAGTGGGGGAAGCCTTGGAAAAAGAACCAGCAACCCCACAGCAACAGGCAATGAGAGAGCAGGTCATAGGCAGAGGCTACCTTCCCTATCCAGCAGGAGCACCATAAGCTCATTAGAATCAGAGGAGGGATCACCCAGCAGGTATAGGAGAACAAGAAGAAGAAAAAGGGTAGGAGCAAAAGGTGTAGGAGGCAAAGTTATTAGGATTAGACAGCTTGGGATCCTTAGGTGAAGGGGACAGGGATTATTGGAGGGTGGTAGCACATGTGCCTGGGTTTTCTAGCTTGGCCGTCAGGAGAAGGACGAGAGCAGGTCTAAGAGACAAAGGACTTAGGATAGAGAGGTGCAGACAGTCAGGTGAGTCACCCAGACCACCTTTAGCGATCACAAGGATCCACCTGGCATCCACCTTGATGAAAAGACTAGGGAGCACATAATCAATAGGTATTATATTGATGTCCTCTCACTACTCAACACAGAGGGTGAGGAGGAGTGCATCCCCACTTCTGTTAAAAAGCAGAAGAAGGAAGAGAACAATGAATCTGTTGAGTGTTCCTTCAGCAATTGGTTAGCATGGTATTCGCTTTTCATGGGAGCAGTGCAGGTGGCTATCTAGAAAGGGGCTGGCAACTCTCTAACCATTTGGGAAACCTGTTTAAAGGCACAGGCTTTGGCAGATGAGTCAGCCACCACAAAATATGACTCAGCCTTTAGGAAGAGAGCCGAGAGCAAATTTGCACATTGTGACCTTATTAATGACAAACTATGGCTTGACTTAGTGTAACTGCATATTAAAGTCCAACCAGATGGCTCATAGATTTCTCACTGGTCCAGAAAAAAAGATGCCAGAAGGTTGCTCTGTTGGGTATACAACTAGGGCAGGTGTCAAAGAGCTCAATACAGGTTCAAGCACAAGGGTGAAAGCTGCTTCAGGTCCCATCCCAAGTTCCCCTGCCCATGGTCAGAAGTAGGCCAACAGGGCTTCTGCCCTAGATGTTCCACAGTCACCCCTGAAGGGAAGAAGGATGGGGTGCCCCCATTGGCACCAACATCAGAGCGGGGGTCCCCAAGCAGTAAGGGCTCACTGGCCAGCACTTTCATGTGATTGGCAGCACTATCCCTCTATTGGTCACATACCCAGATTAGAAAGCAGCCAGGTTTATTTGGGAGGGCTTCTCAGTGGGTTTTAGGATCCCCACACTAGGACCTCAGATAGCGAACAGGTCCAGCAACATCAAGGTAGCTAGGGAGCTTCCTGAGGTGGTTGCATCTATGGTAGTTTCTGCATGATGACACTCTTCCATGTCATCCCGAGACAATCCCAGCAACACCTCTGCTGGGATTGCCACATGTCCCCAGTGTTCCTCTTTGCATGTCACCAGCTCACTGTGAAAGGAAGCACACAAGACCTCCCCCATCCCTTTGTACTGCAGCCATCACCTTTGCTTTGCTGCAGTAGGGATGGAAGTCCATGATCACACTTCTGTCCCTTCTGCACATCAGAGAAGGGCAGGAGCTTTGCACATTCGCAGTCACCTAACAGATTTAATCCATTAGGTGAATAGTTCGTGAGCACGACACTTGCAGACCTGATGGCAGTGGGATGGAGGTGATGTCATGTGGAAACATGACTGGCCAACTGTTGCCATCCTGTCCCTTTAGCCCCATCATGCAGAAATGGCCTAAGATAGAGAAGGAATGCTTGGCTGGTAGGGTAGTGGGCCCCTTTTCATCACCCCACTTTCACATCCTGATGGTTTCTCGGCTGGGGATGGTGGCCAAGAAAACTCCTGTTGAATTTAGGCTAATTCATCACCTGTCCTATCCTAAGGGAGCATCGGTCAATGATACTATCCTACAGGCATTTTCCCTCTGTCCACTATGCCTCATTTGATCAAGTAGCTGGGTTGGTACAAGTATATAGTCCAGGAGCAATCATGGCTAAATGCAAAATCCAGTCCACATTTTGGATCCTTTCAGTACACCCTGATTTCCACTGTCTGCTGGGGTTTAAGTTTAATGGTTCCTGATGCTAAGATAAAGCAATGCCCTTGGATGCTCTGTCACTTGTGTGTGGCCTTTGAGGCATTCAGCACATTCACTGAATGGGCAGACAAGGTCAGGGCAGGGTCACTGTACATCATGCACTACCTAGACAACTTCCTTATAATGGGTAGGGTGAACAAGGAGGATTGCACCAAGCTGTTGACTGAATTTCAGGCATTAGTGGAAGAGTTGGGTATCCCCCTGGCACAGGAAAAGACAGACAGCTATGTCACTGGTTTATTTGGTCATTCTGTTAGACTCTGTCCAGGGAGTGTTATGCTTGTCTATGGACAAGCTGGTCTCACTGCCACCACCACTAATTCACTCCATGTGACTCAGTAACCCAGTGGGAGTCAGTGAGGGGCTTAATTTGCACATTATCGACCTCTGACCCTACAGAGACGTCCTTTCCTCTCCAGTGGCTGATGAGAATCTTATATGCATACATGTGCACACATCCAGCAAAGGCACATGAAGAGCATGTGGAAAAGAGAATTTTAAAGGAAAGCTTTTATTCCAAGAAAGCAATATTACATTAGCAAAAGGGTGGCTTCTACATGAATGCATCTTCCTTCAAGCATTACTTAGGAATAGATAAACAGCCTATGTCATATTCAATCAAGGTTAGAAGAAACATAAGCCCCAACACAACTAGCTGAACATTCCTGTGCTAGTAATGATACCAGTGATGTTCTGGTCTTTGGATGCTCATGGGAAGCTGAGAGTCTGGCCCCCTTTGTCCAGCCTATGACCAAGCTGCGCTAGGGATAGTGAGGCAGGCAGCACTTCCTCTTCCTCTCCACCAGTCTCAAAGTCTCTCAGCCTGTCTCTGCTGCCTCACGGCACCATGTTTTATAACCTCTTTTCTTGGAAACATTTTGAAGTTTTCACCCTTCTACCCAAATTGGTCAGCATCATTGGGCTTCCGAAGGGTTTGAGGGGCTACACTTAGGGTCACATGTGGTCCATGGGCCTCACTTTGCTTACTTCAGTTCTAAAAACTTTGCATAGATTAGTTCAAAAAATTTAAGTATTTTCCTTTCTCATGGTTCATTTCCCTTAATATGTTTTCACTGTAAGGAGTTTTGAACCAAGTTTCTTTATGCAGCTCTACAGTTTTGTATGTCTATCTGAGAAGCGTTCAAAGTCAATTTTTTAAAAATTCATTTCTTATGGTTAAAAAAAACATTTTGCTAGTAGTGGAAAGCAAAGAAAATCTATGGATTTCTTTGCTCAGTCTTTCCCCAGTACAGAAAGAAGGATATTGTGGGATGTGCTGGTTGACTTATAAGTGAACCAAGCTGGCTTATAAAGCAAAAGCCTATTAGTAAGAATAACCATGCCATCCTGCTTGTACAAAACCAGCATTAGGGCACTGAACTGCCTTGAAAATATATAAAATAGTTGTAAAGTACCATTTGTCCACCAGAGGGCAGTTGTGCTTTTCTTTTAATAAAATGCAGGCTACATAGCTGTCTCACATGAAACTAGCAAGGTCCTTCAATGAACTGAGTTCTTCACGTTATATTTATGTCATTCAGAGCTGACCCCAGGTTTGAATGAGGCCTAAGCAAAATGCTACCAAAGCTCAGCATGATTGTAGCCACAAGCCACTCTTCTGGATAGCCTTTGGACGGGCTTTGCTAGACTTCACATAGTGAAAATTGTTACCTGGAAACCAGAGCATTTTGGACTACAGCTTTCCAATAAAGGAACTCTTTCACGTTCTATTGGTTTTCTTCTTTTTGTCCAATAGATGGTGTGAAAGTTTCAGCTTCAGATATTTCTGAAGTTATACTACAAAGGGTTCCTTGAAGAAGGCTACTAAGATTATATACAGGCCAAAAAGGGATTAGACTACTTATTAATAAATCCACTGTGCATTTTGTGGTGTCTTTCCTATTTGCTGCTGATTTCATTGGATGCTTTCTAGTTTTTGTTTCTTCCATCCAGGATGTGGGAACGAGGGCCAGTTCCCATAACAGAAGGTACAGGAACATAATTCTTTGGTAATTTTCTTCTCAAAGTACCACTACTTTAGCAGTTTTCTTCCTGCTGTGAAGTTTTCAAACACTATTTGCAATTTCAGAATCTTTTCTGTGCAAAATTTGCACATGGTTGTTTTGCAGAAGAAACAAAATTTTCTTTGTAGGTAACAGGATTTTCTATGGAGAACGTATTATTTCTATGGAAAAATAATGTCTTCTGTGTAGAAAATGCTGTTTCATGTACAAAAAATGTTGTAGCTAGGAATTTATATTGCACAAAATTCAGATTTTTTTCTCAGCAGAAAACAGCATTTTCTCAGCTGAAAATAGTATATATGCATAAATATTATCTTTGTGCAAAAAATGCTGCCTCTGGTGGACAAAATGCTGTTTTCTGTTTATAACAACCATATGTGAATTTTGTGTAGAATAATTCCTGAACTGTGAAGATTCTCATCAGTCCAGGATTCTTCTCATCAGGGTTTCTTAACATTCAAGAAACACATTTTTCAACCATTTTTATAATATTTTCAGATTTCTATCCACACAAAGGAGCCTGCAGCAGAGGCACAGGCAAAGTATCATCACCCCCAGTTGGCCCTATAGCAGTGTATGGGTCTCTTGAGCAGCTTCTGAAATTGTCTGGCTGCTGGTGCCATACTAATAACAATAAAAAAAAAAATGCACAGGCTGACAACTGGATTGTACTAGATATAGGACATCCTATAAATCTAAACCAGAGCTGGGCTGAAGAAGTAAGTTTCTCATGATGAATATGTTGTGTCACCTATTTCTAGTGATACTGCTACGCACGTGAGTTTATCAATTGACTGTGTAATTATATAACATTTTGAGTAGTTGGAACATGAAGATTCCTTGCACAGTTAAGCCCTAAAAGTACAGTAGGGGAAATAGGCTCAACTGAGTGAGCCAATGAAATTGAAAGTAATATAATTTTATTTTATTTCTGAAAAATTTTCTAGTGAGCTCTAAGATGTTTGCAGTGATTTTTGTTTGGTTGGTTGTTTATTTCTTAGGGGTCACTTCATTTTTTAAAAATCTCACATGGATTTCACTTTACAGTACTCCATACATACTCGTGGGTTTGACCTTTGCGAACTTGATTACTCATGAGGGGCCCACTTGCCTCCCCCATTCTCCCTCTCCCGTCCCCATACCTTTAGCCCTGTGTGCGTGTTTTCCTTCCATGAACCTGGGCGACAGGCAAGCGGATGGTAGGGGGCAGCCCCACCTGTGTGCCTTCTCCAGTCATGTCACTGCCCCCTCCCATTCACTTGCCTGTCCCCTGTGAGCCTGGAAAGCAGCACACCTGGGCAGAATGGGAGGGAAGCACACGTGTGCATTTGCCACCCCCTCCCATTCACTTGCCTGTCACCTGTCAGTCTGACCAGAAAAAAACACAAGCAAATGGGGGAGAGTGTACCCAGCTGTCACCCCTCCTATTCACTTACCTATTGCCCAGGTGCTTGGAAGTCAGAATACCTGGGTGATACACAAGTGAATGGGGGTAAGCCCTGAAAGGGAAAGGGAGTGGGAGCTCTGACTTGGTGGGTGGGTGGAGTTACTTGCCTTTTTTTTTTTTTTACTTTCGCAAGGGTTCCGCACCCTAAACCCTCATAAAATTTGAAGGTCCATTGTATTTATTATTTATTGATTATATTGAATTTTATATCCCTTCCTTCCTTCAGTGAGCTCAAGTTAGCATCCCTTACCTGCACTGTCCACACAACAACCCTGTGAAATAGATCCTGCTGGAACCAAATGGTAGATCCAAGACTGTCCAGTGAGTTTCAGAGCTTAATGTGGTCTAAACCCAGGATCTCCCTATGCAAATGCCCCCACCAGTTGGAAAATTACAAGTACATGCTAAATATGCTCATTTCACTTCATGTGCATGAGAAATAGCAACCATTGGCTGTGAAAGCCATGAAAATATTTCACTCAAAAGAGATTCATTTAAACTGAAGATGTGCACATGGAAGAAATTGTTTTTTGGGGGATGAAATTACTTGAAGTAAAACACAGAACACAGGCCATAAAGATTTAATTTATATGAGTACACAACAGGGCCATTTCCGCACTAGATTGCTATAGTGCTATTATTCCACTTTCAACATCCTTTGGAATCCTGGGGTTTTGAGTTTAGGAAGGGGCCTAAACTAGTCCATGTCCTAGTCTCTGGAGCAACAGAAAATATGCTTCCCCCCATCTTCCATATGACATCCTTCCAGATATTTCAATGTCACTATCATGTGTCACCTCTTAACCTTATCTTCTCCTGGATAAACGTACTCAGCTCCCTAAGCCAACTCTCATAGGGCATGGTTTTCAGACCATGTCCTCACCCCCTTTCTTAAGACTCTCTATCTATATATATATCATTCTCTCTCTCTTTTTTTCCCCTTTTTCCTTTCTTTCCTTCTCTGAGAATGATGCTGACTGGGCTTGGAAAAAGCAGTAGGTGGATAGGCCTTAGTGGCAATTCTGATGAAGAAGAGGAAGGAGATCCACTGAGACCACTGTAGCCCAAGACTCTCCCTCAATTTGGGCACCATCCTGCTCTGAGATCTATTTTAAGAGGATAGAAAGTTATATTGAGTCAGGTTATTGGTCCACCTAGCCCTGTCCTCTCACCTCTGACTGGCAATGCCTTTCTAGGTAGAACTCTTCCCTAACCCAAATTGGGCCTTCCCCATATTCCCTGGTGGTCTCCCCATCCAAGTGGCCATCAGGCCAAAACCTGCAAGAAGGGTGGGCTGAGGAGGAGTAGCTAATACTCCAGTGAACAGTTTCAGAATTCACAATGACCTTAATAGGCTGGATTTCTGGGGCAAAATACTGAGAGGAGCATAAGTGTTATTTTTCATGTAGTCTTCATAACAGCTTTGTTGGATGTTCAAGTTCATCTAATGAATATATAGTTCTAAATAATGTGACATACTCCTTCTCGTATGAAATGCAAACTGAGGAAAGTAAACTTGAGCAGGTGAAGAATGCCTTTTCTTCAAGACTGAGTAAAGCTTCTGCAAGGGGAAGAGTCAGGTAAGAGGATGGCATTTCCAAGTACCCTTTCACACTACACAGTTAAAGCACTATGATTCTACTTTAACTGCCATGGCTTCGTCCTGTGAGATCTTGGGGTATCTAGTTTTGTAAAATCCTGAAGCTTTCTGATAGTGAATTCTAAATATCACTCCCTAAACTGAAAACCCCAGGATTCCATGGTAGCTGAAGTGGAATCATTGTGTTTTAATTGTATAATGTGAAAAGGGATCCTGATAGATTTAAATTCTTTATTCTTTCCCCCTCTTTTTTTCTAGAAATTAAGGGTTGAAAAGATGGCTGTGAAAAGAAGTCCGTTCTCCATAAGAGGGAGCTAAAAGACTTTTCTGAGACTATATTCCTACCAAACTGAATCTGTCTGTGTTTTCAAGCCTCAAGCTATTGTAAAGCTTTACTGGTAAGGTCACTTTCCAGTTTATCAGTTCACCTTTAGCAAATGTCTTTGTTGCAGACAGAAATGTGCAATAAAGTATTAAAAGGACATTAGGTCCTCCTCCTACCCGGCCTCCTCTTTGCTAGGACAATATTGTACTGTTGTAGAAATATTATATGTGTGCAGGAGGATGAAGGAATTGAATTCTTCAGCTTAAAAGGCGAGTCCTAGCACTAAATCCTAGCACTTAGGCACTTTCCTCCTACTATTTCTTTTTAGCTCTCCCACCCCAAAATGTTCTTCTTTGTTGGAGGACAGATCTAAACTATCCTGATACCTTTAGTTATAAGGCTTTTCACACTGTAACTGTTATGGCAGACTCCTGTGGAATCTTGGGGTTTGTTGAGGCCTAGAACTCTCTGGCTGGGAATTCTACATACCCATCCCTAACATGCAACTCCCAGTAGTTTGTGCTTAATTAACTCAGCGTGGGGAGAGGAGGCTCAGAACCTTCCCAGCAGAATCAGGCAAAAGCAAACTACTGCAGCTTCTCTTTGCTTGTGTGTTTTTCCTCATTAATAACTTCTGCAATCTTAAACACACTTGGCCTCTCACGTCCTGGTTTTCATTTTTGAAATGTTGGAGGGTATGCAGTCCTGAGGAAGGACTCAACTGGCAGTCTTCTCCACTTCTGTACATGGAAGGAGTCACAAGAGTGCCATCCTGATCTTTGCCTGAGGCATCAGGATAACATGGGATGAACTTGTCTCCCAGTAAGACAGAGATTAGCAAAATATAGCCAGTGATCATGTGTACAGTGCCAGCAACTCATGCCTCCCAACACCTCCAGACAAACAAAACCCACTTGAGAACTGAGAAGGGCAAAATGCAGCCCTTGAGCTGCATGTGGCCCCCAAGGCTGTTTTTGTTGCCCTCAATCCTTCCAGAGTTCCTGGACCACTTTTTTTTTTCAAAAACCAAAGGGTAGATTGCCTCTCCTAAAAGCCTAAAAGCCTCTGGGAGTAGCACTTCACCTTTTAAACCCTTGTACTGTGTAACACCTAAAAATGCAATGTTTTTAGGAAAACCTGAAGCAGCTTTGTTTGTTTGCTTGATTATTTGTTTGTTTGTTTTAACATTTTGGTAGTCCATGCGGCTCCTACAGGGTCCCAGTGGGAAAAAAACCTGCCCCTGGTTTTATACCAGTTTCCCACCCCTCCTTTAAAGTGCATAATGGAAGTTTTACCACATGTTTACCTTGACATGCATTAGTCCTAGGAGGGATTCAGAATTGGAAATGATCTTTGGTTTTGTGGTAGGGGGAAGACACAAGTCTGGGTGAAGGAGATTTGGTGAAATTATTCCTCAAACCTTCTGGAGGACACAAGTAAAGCCAGAGCTCCACGTTTGCAGATTTGACTTTCACGGATTTGATTATTTGTGAGTTTCTCTGACCCCTCTCCCCACTTCAGGCACTTTTTTCCAGGGGAAACTTCCCTCTCAGCTGCTCTGATCAGGTTGACCAGCCCTTTAAAAACCTGCCGCTGGTCCTCCTGTGCCACCAGCTGCTGTCTGGCCAGCTAAAGATGCCTTGCACCTTGATTTCTCAGCACCATGAACCCTCTTCTGATGTCCTCCCACTCCCAATGGAGGAGATGAGCAAGACAGAGGAGGTATAGGACCACCATGCCAACTCATCCCCCTTCCTTCACGTCATTTGGACCCCACTTCCCCTCATGTTTCAGTCCCCTTCCCACAGAAACACACTTTCTTCCCACTTTTGCAAGGGTCCTGGGCCTCTAAATGTAGTGAATGTGGAGAGCCAACTGTACTCTCTGGGGTACCAGGAGGGTGGCCTTTGAGATCTTGGGAGAAGTGTGTGCCTATGACCCATTCCCACAGCTTACTTTGTCCTGACATGGGCATGCGGGGGTCATGCGACTAGCCTCTTGTGAGAGGCACTCGCGTCCCCTCTGCTTCTTCTCCACCGCAGCTCCCTGCTGGCTGGCAGGAAGAGTGAGGGCTCCGCCTCTTCCTTCTGCAGCGAAGCTGGGTACTTTCCCAGGCTGTGCTGGGGGAGGAAGCGCAAGAGCCACATCTCCAGAGGCTCTGCACACAAGGTAAGTGCATGTGGGGACCTGGAGCAACGCGTGATCACACATCATTTTCGGCAAGAAGCTGAAAATGATATATTGCGCGATTGCCACCTACTGGCCCCGGCAGCGTCACACAATTGCGAGGACGTCATGTGAAATGGTCCTCGCAATCACGCAACACTCTGGAGGCTCTTTCGCATGTGAAATGGCATACGAAAAGGGCCTATGTTGGGGAAAGTTAACCCTTTAAGGTTCCTGAATGGAGTCTGTTTCTTTCTCTGGGTATCTTCAAAAAGAGGCTGTACAGCCACCTGCTGGGGATGCTTTAGGTGGAGATCCTGCAACAAGCAGGAGATTGGACTTGATGGCTCATAAGGCCTCTTTCAACTCCATAAGTCTATGATTCTACTAATCTAAAACATCCCGCACAATCCCTTTTTGAAGTATACTGCCAGTGAGACAGAGTCCAACATGTCCATTTGAGCCTTTGTATTTGTACATCATCAACTTTACATGCGTTACCCCCCCCCCAAAAAAAGTCACACCATCTTCTATTTGAAGAGATAGTTCAAAAGAACTGCTGAGTTCTTGAACATCATATTCAGTATTGGTCAAATGTTCTCTCCAGTTCATTATTTTTGAGGGATTGAGAATAACACTTTTCCCTGGACAGATTCAAGAGTTCAAAGAGCATTTTCTATCACCTCTTGAAAGCATTCATACAGTCAGCTGGAGATTATTTCTTCCTAATGGGTAGCAGGCTACATGCGTTTCTTTTCAAAAGTAACATTTTTAATGCCTTTTATGTCCTCCACAGAATAGCCTATTAAGTCCTTCATTTTGGAGACCTTATATTGGGCTTTCACAGCATGGTGCTTTCCAGATGGGGTGGACAGCTACTCACATCTTTCCTGACTACTGGCTTACCAATAGTCCATCCTACCTGAAAGACATCAGCCTAGGGAAGGCTCACTTAACAGTGAACAGGGTGCGTAAGTCATCAAGTACAGAACCAACTCAAAATGGGAAGTAGGACAGAATAATCTACAGAGGTTTAGACATGGTGTTGTTTTTAAATAAAGGAGGTCAGGAGATGGCTATTGATTGGAAGGCTCTTCTACGCATACAGAGTAGCATTAGCAGGAGTTTAAAGTCTAGAAGAGGTGAATAAGACAAAGGGAGAGGTCAGAAGAGAAGTGCTAAGCACAAAAGAGATATGCATGTATACACACAACCGCTTTGAGGTTTCACATTAGAGAAGCTTTTAAAGACTTTCCATTATTTTCACAATAGACACTCTCTCCCAATCGCCTTCATGGTTTTCACAGTGAGCCTTAGATTTTATTTTATTTTTTTAATGCATATAGCATTACAGCAGAAGAGTTACTATGCATATAAAAAGCAATGGTTGTAACATTTGATTTTAAAAATAGCCATGGTAATGTTGATGTATGTATTTAAAGATGAATAAAAATGTAAAGATTTGCCAGTGATTCCAGGGCAGGAAATAGAAAATCAGTACATTCCAATGGAGAGGTTTTTTTTAAAAGTAGCAGGAATAGCACAACATCTATTAACTAAGAAAAAAGGTTATCGCATAATGTCTTTTGGCACAATGAATGCAATCTCTTGGGCTCAAAAGTCAGCCCAAACTGGAAAGGTACATATTCAGAAAACCCCTTGAGGTGTACCAGCATTAAAGCAATTTAATTTTCAGAAGTTAAAAGAACCTCCAGGCTTCACTGAAAGTTTAAAAAGAACATTGAAGATTTGACAGGGGAGCAGTTTAAAATAAAACTAGGTGCAACATTTTCTTCAGCAGTTCTTTTTTTAAAAAAACAACACTATACCACCCAATTCTCAAACTTTTTAAAACAGGTGGGCTGCTAGTGAAAAGCAATATCCAAGAAGAAAATGTTTAGTTGCATGTGAGAAGCCTTCTTTTCAGATTCCAGACATCTTGAGTTTATTATTTCAGGGAAAATGTCTAGAAATTAGAGGATAACCATGTATTAGAGTGTGCTGGTAGCCATGAGGGACACAGCGGCCCTGATTTGGCTACCTTTTTGTAACAAAGGAAAAGCAGAATGTGACTAACTCTTTGGAACAGGAAGAGGTAGAGAAATTTGCATAACAAATAGTCATTTAGAGCAAGTCAAGAGGGGACAAAATGCCTAAAACCACCTTGCATCCTGGTTATCACTCCACATTTGTTACTAGTTACATATGTTGGTAACTTTGCTCCAGAAACTATTTACTGTAAATTCTTACTCATGTAGGTTTTTCTATACAGTATGTTTATGGAACTTGGAGAGATACCATGTTTCCATAAGTCACACTTCTCGTTGACTTCTGGTTTATCCCTCATAGTCCCATTTGTTTTGGCACCCTCCATCTGTTTGATCCGCAAAAGCATGGGTCAGCCTAGCAATGGAATATAAATTTAATGATTTCACATTTCGCTGTAAAATATCCATTTTGTACCTCCCTAGACCAGCAAAGGCATGAAGCATCAGAAGATTCCCACATATAGAATTGCCTCTTTGGTTGCCTGAAAAATATGTTTGTAATGAATAAATAGATAACCTCACAAAATTCAACCAATTGTCCTCTTGCTTCATTTCTTGATCCTAGGTCAAATCCTCCTACAATCTTTGGGTCTGCTCTGCTTCTGCTGGTTCTGCTACTTTTGTATTCCAGTTGCCTGTGATTATCAATATGTCCTATTTTAGTATATGGTCAATTTCTTCCTGGACTCTAGCACAAAATCTTTCAGTTTCCTCTTCTTTTGCCTCTGTAGTAGGAGCATAAGCTTGGAGTCTGGGTATATTGATGGGTTTTCCTGGAAGTCTTATTGATATGATTTGGTCAAAAAGTCAAAAGCCTTTGACTGCTTTTGCTATGTCTCTCCTCATTGTTAATGCCACTCCCATCTCCTCTTTGATTTTCATTTTCTGAGTAAAACACAGTTTATCTGATTTGAAATGTCCCATTCCTGTCCCCTTTGGCACACTCACCCCAAGTACTGCAAAGTTTACACCTTCCATTTTTTGTTTGTTTGTTTGTTTTACTATGACTAGCTTCCCATGCTTCATGCTTCTCACATTCCATTTTCCTATAATAAGTATTTTGCAGCTTTGGACTTTCTTTTCACCTCTGAGCATGTCAACAGCTGAACATTCTTTCGACTTGAGTCCAGTTGCGTCATTAACCACAGCACTAATTGTTCTTGCCATGTGTTCTTCCGCAGTAGCTCATTGAGTACCCTCCAACATGAGAGTCTCATCTTCTGGCACTATCTCTTGTGCCACTTTGGATTGTCTCATCATAGAGTGTTCACGGCAAAAGATATTCAAAAGGGGTTTACCATGCCTCCTTCTGTGCAGCATTAACAAGTGGAAACTTTCTACAAACCAACAACCGATGCCTCACAGACTAACCCTGCTCCCCAGCACAATACTATCAACAGTTTTCTTAGATACACATCTCACTAAGTTAAATGTGATTTGTCCCCAGGCAAAAGGGGACAGAACTGCAGAGTATCAGAGCAATCCTTTGAGAGGAATATTCCATGGGGGAACTACCGCCATTTTCTGAGCCTTATCAATTCACTGCAACCAAAGTAAAATAAAGGGGCAGAGTTGCCTTTTCCATTTGCCCCAAGAGGTGAGAAGTGATAGTACCAAGGGCTGGCATACTCTGAGAGCAAGGGGGAACAAAGAGTAATATCTTGGATCTTTAGTTTTCCTGGTGTTTCTGCTGAATGTTCTTGTTCAGCCGCAAAAAGCCGGTACCACTGATGGGACAGCCACACCCACCAAGTTTTCTGTGGGCATATCAGGAGGACTCAGATGATATAAGTACCACCTTTCCAGTCAAAAACTTGTTCTCTGCCCCTACAGCAAGCTGCTTCCTACTGGTCTTCAGCTGACCAAATGTCAGCTGTAAAACTGTACCCTTGGATAACTATTCACTTATCCTCATGTGCTACATGTTTGACAAATCCAAAAGATTAATTAAAAAATTTCATACGTAAGCAGTGTATTTTTTTTTTAAAAAAAAACTTTACTCCTGACTACAAGATGTAGCTGTGCTGCATTCTATTTTGCAAAAGAGCCATCCAGGTTTCTTTATTTATGTTATGATAAATATAGATATGTTGATGTTTTATTGTCAACTTTGACTGAGCTCTGATTAAGATATTAAAAATCTGTACAATAAAAGTTCAAGCAAAGGCAAGTCAAAGGAAAGGCACAACTCAAACATTTAACAGAATTCCAGAAATAGGTGTATTATTTTAAAAAAACATACACACACAAAAATCACAAAACTGAACTAAAGGTACCAAGGAAATTTTGATTAAGAGACTTCACTAAATATCTCCAGAGAGTGCAATCATGATAAAAATACATTTCCCTTCCTGAGGAGGGAGCACATAAATGGTTTCACCTTTAAAGAAAATTACTTACTTTTCAATTCCTTAAATGTTTCCGTTGACAAATCAGACAACAGCTGAACAGGCAAGTGAGATGGAATAGCTTTCAATCTGAATTAAACATTCAACACATCAGCTTTCTGTTAGAAGACTATCAAAGTCTATCCCTTAAATTTTTCTTCCCCAATTCAAAAGCTTTGACCCCCTTCACCTTGTGCATTGAGCCTGCTGAGATCTTTTATGGGCTATTATAAAACTTTGCACACACGGATGCTGAGGAAGAACAGCCTCTGGATTGCAAGGAGCTCCAAAGGAAACCAATGTGTAATTAGCCAAAAAGAAGGGGATGCCCCTGAATTACCTTCCCATCATATTTCATTTTAATAAGGGTGAAGCATTCATATGTTGTTGTAACAGCAGGAGCTGCAGCCCTGCTGTTTATTGTCAGCAAACTCTCCAGACTGGGAGGGGTGGAGAGCTGTATTACAGAGCAAGCTTCATCCACACAGAGCTGAATATACCCATCCTGCCAATATTCACACAAATCTGAGTCTATATATGTTAAAGGGTTAGACATTAGAAAACACCAGACTTAGTTCAATGGGATTTCCAATTCAATTTGAACTTCATTCAAAGATAACGTTTCACATTGATCTAAATAGGACCTCAGTTCAAACAAATTTAATGAGCAATGCTGAGTGGAATGGGTGCAGTAGCAACTAAGGGCTGAATCATCTCCCACTTCCCAAACTCTATCAGCTTGGGAGAGGCATCTGTACCAGGTTTTTCCAGATTGTTTTGAAAAATCAGCAATCAGGAAAGTCGGGGAAGATGGCATAGTGAGCGGCTGCTCTTCGCACAGCTGCAGAGAGACAGCCAGCGATCGAGGGGAATAGCCCATGTAAATAACTAGAAACAGGTTTGAAAAACCCCTTTGGTAAAAGAGGTTTAAAGGGGTTCCCATAGGGGCGACTCTGAGTGGACAGTACCCCAAAAAAGAAGGTGACAGAAGGAGGAAAGCAGAGCACAGATCACCAGGAAGATCATCAGATATGAAAGCCATGAAGAATAGACAGAGAACCACCATTCCCCTGATCGGCACTCATAAATGGGTAAAGTTTTTTTAAAAATAATTTTATTATAGTTCCAACATATGAAACAAACATTTATCATTGTACATTTTATGGAATTGTTACAGCTATCTTCCACACCTCTCTGGATTGCATTAACTGTTATTTCATTGACATAGTAACATTATGCATTGCAATAAATTTGTTATTATATAAAGATAGTTCTTGCTTTTCAACCCAACTTTACGTGTTCCATGATATTCCCCTGATTTTCTCCTTCTAGCTACACATGCTACCATGAATTAAGAATTGCTTCCTGTCAAAACTCAACCCATATCCAGAACAATTTGCCATTCTTTGTTGATGTCATCATCTGATTTCCCTTTTAATCTCTGAGAGACTATATCTGCATTTCGATTTTCAATAAATGTTGCCCACCATTGCTGTACTGTAGGTATTTGCTCAATTTTCCATAACCTTGCATATTAAATACGAGTTGTCATAATCATATGCAATATTATTCTCCAATATTTCTTTGCAACAGTTCCATCTAACATATGTGTCATATTTAATAAGTACAGTTCAGGTATCTTATCAAGCTGAACCCTCAGTATTGTAGGTATCATATTGTGTATTTCATTCCAGTACTTTTTAGCCTTAGGACATGACCACTACATATGAAATAGTGTACCGACGTTCTCCTGACACTTCCAGCATTGCCCTGTTCCCGTATTATATATCTTCTTTAATTTTTCTGGTGTCATGTACCATCTATGAAAAAGCGTATAATAGTTCTCCTTTAGGTTCTGAGCTGCAGTAAATTTCTGTGTCCTTTGCCAGCACTCTAATTGGATTGAATGTCCAACATTTTGAGCCCACAATATTATTGCCGATTTAACTGTCTCCTCTTCCCTTTCTTGATGTAAAATCTCTTGATATAAATGGGATAATAAATGAGGTGGGTTTTCACACAATAGCTTCAATAATCCTCTTTGCTCCTTTTGTTCTATTCCATAAGTTTTCACATCAATCTGGAATCTCTTGGTTAACTGTCTGTAAGGAAACCAGTTTAACTTTATTACTTCTGTTTCCAATTTTTCTCTTGATTTCATCTTAAAAACATTCAAATTTGTCTTTTCTAAAATGTCGTCATAAGACAGCCACTTATCTGAATCAGTCCATCTTCCAAAGAAAGCTTCTTGAGGGGAAACCCATGTAGGTAGCTGCCTAATGTTCTTATTCTTGTAGTCAATCCATATCTTAAGTAATGATTTTCTTACAAAATGATGCACAAAATCTTTGTCTACCGCAGCTTTCCCATAGAACACATAGGCATGCCAACCCATCCTTAGATCAGCTCCCTCTAGTGTCAGCATTCTCGTATTTTGAAAATTCATCCACTCTTTTATCCAGGTGAATGCCACTGCCTTGTAATATATCTGCAAATCAGGTAAGCCCAACCCTCCTCTTCGTGCTAAGTCTGTCATGATATTCCATTTTATTCTTGGCTTTTTTCCCTGTCATATGAATTTGGTTAAATCTCTCTTCCATTGCATGAAAGGCTTGGCATTTGTAATAACAGGAAGATTTTGGAAAAGATCATTCATCTTTGGAAGTACATTCATTTTTATAACAGCCACTCTTCTCATCATAGATAGTCACATCTGAGCCCATTTCTCCAAGTCCTCGGTTATCAATTTCCATTTTTTTTCATAATTATTCTGAAATAGTTCATTATTTCTTTTTTGTAATCCAGATACCCAAATATTTTGCTTTTTGTCCTTTGTTAAAACCTGTTAAATGTATGAGTTCCTTCTCTTCTATCTCCCTCATATTTTTTGTTAAAAGCACTGTTTTTTCCTTCTTAATCTTGAAGCCAGAAAATTCTCCATATTCCTGAACAACGTCCATCAACCCTTGAATACTGCTAAGGGAGTCATTAAGAAACAAAACCAAATCATCTGCAAACGCTTTAAGTTTGTACTGATATTTCTTTATCTGAACTCCTCTTATTGCTTTGTCTTCCCTTATAGCATTGTTGAGTATTTCCATTGTCATAATGAATAGCAATGGAGAATAAATGGGTAAAGTTTTGTAATTATTCCAAATTTAACAATTAATAGGCTATGGGAGATAACAAATGAAAAGTCTACCCTCAAGAAGTTGAGCTAAGTTGATCACCTCTCTATTAAGATTGTTCCAGCCATTAAGATTTAAAGAAAATACTTAATCAATCCATCGAGAGACAAGCAAGTCTTAAAAAACTTTAACAAATATATATAGGTGATGGAGGAGATTCACACTGCCAAAAAGAGCTGCGAAGTTTAAATAA
>CAOKZL010004577.1:0-23571 GCA_948472985.1 Iguana delicatissima | reverse complement strand
TTTTATTTTGTTAGCCTTGGCCCAGCTCTCCAATCTGTCCAAGTCGTTTTGAATTTTGATCTTATCCTCTGGTGTATTAGCAACCCCTCCTAATTTGGTGTCATCTGCAATTTGATGAGCATTCCCTCTATTCCTTCATCCAAATCGTTGATGAAGATATTGAACAACACTGGGCCCAGGACAGAACCCTGTGGCACCCCACTAGTCACTTCTCTCCAGGATGAAAAGCAGCCGTTCATGATCACCCTTTGGGTTCGGTCGGTTAACCAATTACAAATCCAACTAACAGTAGCCCTGTCCAACCCGTATTTTACTAGCTTCTTTTCAAGAATGTCATGGGGAACTTTGTCAAAGGCCTTACTGAAATCAAGATATGCTACATCCACAGCATTCCCTTCATCTATCAAACTAGTAACTCTATCATAAAAAGAGATAAGATTAGTCTGGCATGACTTATTTTTGAGAAATCCATGTCAATTTCTCGTGATTATCGCATTGCTTTCTAAGTGATTAGAAACCGACTGCTTAATGATGTGCTCCAGGATCTTTCTGGGTACTCATGTCAGGCTGACTGGGCGATAATTATTTGGGTCCTCCTTTTTTCCCTTCTTGAAGATGGGGACAACATTTGCTGTCTTCCAGTCTGCTGGAACTTCTCCTGTCCTCCAAGATTTCTCAAAGATTATAGCAAGCGGTTCCGAAATGACCTCTCCCAGTCCTTTTAATATCTTAGGATGCAATTCATCTGGCCCTGGAGACTTGAATTCATCCAATGTGGCCAGGTATTCCTGTACCACCTCTCTACCTATTATGTGCCTCATTTTCCTGGCCTCTTCACCTGCTCCCCAACCGCCAGGTTGAGTGCTTGTATCCTTCTGGGAAAAAACTGAGGCAAAGGAAGTGTTAAGTAGTTCTGCCTTTTCTCTTCCCCCTGTGAGTAATTCGACATCTTCTCTGCACAGTGACCTTATCGTCTCCTTCTTTTTCCTTTTGCTGCAGACATATTTAAAAAAGCCCTTTTTATTGTTTTTAATGTCTCTGGCCAGCCTAAGTTCGTTCTGTGCTTTAGCCTTTCTGACCTCCTCCCTACATCTCCAGGCCACTTGCTTAAATTCTTCTTTGGTGGTTCCCCCTTCTTCCATTTCCTATACATGTTTCTCTTAACACTTAGCTCAGCTGAGAGTTCTTTAGTCAACCATTCTGGTTTCTTTGGATGCCTTCTATTTTCCCTCCTTATTGGCACAGTTTTAGACTGTGCCTTCAGTATTTCCCTTTTAAGGAAATCCCATGCCTCCTGAACTCCTTTCCCTTTCACTATTCTTGACCACAGAATTCTAGCCAGCATCTCCTTAAGTTTACAGAAGTCCACTTTTTAAAAATCTAAGATGAGTGTCTGGCTACACTTATCTCCTCCTTCCCACTGAATGCCAAATTCCAACAGGGCATGGTCACTCCCCCCTAAAGATCCAACCACTTCTACCTCATTAACAAGGTCATCCCTGTTCGTCAGGATCAGATGTAGAATATTTGATCCCCTTGTAGCCTCTTCGACCTTCTGGACCATGAAATTATCTGCAAGACTAGCAAGAAACTTGCTGGACCTTGCTGTCTTGGCAGTTTGACTGCCAACATATATCCGGGTAATTGAAACCTCCTATTACTACTGCACATCCTTTTTGAATGTGCAATCATTTGGTTGAGGAAGGCGTCATCAAAGTCCTCAGTCTGGTTTGAAGGACTGTAGTAAACCCCTGCCAAAATATCCCTATTGCCCTTTCCCTTTGTGCGCCATGTCCTTGAACAGGGAGGAGAGACTAAACGACCACCTGTGCACCATGGTCCTTAAGCTTTGTCCGCATAAGCTCGTAGTCCTTTGCGATGTGTTGAAAGCTGTGCCTCTCGGTGTCATTGCTTTACAACAATACAGTTGTAAAGCAAATTATCCAAACAGAACAGTGCAATTTAAAATCAAGCAAATTGATAGACACATATAATCAAAATATAGAAGATACTAAAACTATAATTTACTAAAATTTCAAGAGCTTTGGAAAACATGTTTTTTTTAAAACTGAAATTTAAAAACAATAAAGGAAGGAGCAGTTCACCAATACTCTGGGAGGCAGTTCCAGGTAGATGAAGTGGTGAGTTAAAAGGGATGGAGTTGAGTCAAGAAAGCAGAATGCCTTCATTGACTGAGAAACTTAAAGTCTGAGAACACAGATCCCAGTGCAGTGCACAACCAGTAAACAGAATCTTTGCCTCCGAAGTCTCGGTGTCACTTCACGTTCAGCACGTCAAACACCTCTCTTTCCTCCTAAGCCTTTCTCCCCTCAGTCACCTTGACTGTCATCAACACCATCCTCATTTGCCCTATCTGCTGATGATATTAACATTAGCATCCTTCAGTCAAATGGCATGGCATTTTTGGATTTTGCAGTACTGCCGAATGTCAGGCACTCACATTTTATGAGCAAAGGCTTCATGTTTTATGAGTAACTGAAAACAAGACAATGACTTTTAAACTCCCTATTGCTATATGCTTCAGATCAGTGTGTGGAAGTACAATGTTTGTGTGGAAGTACAATGTGTGGAAGTAACAAAAAACTAATTCCTTGCTATTAATTACTTTTTTCCAAGAATGAAGAGAATAAAAATATAACTATATACTATTATGATTATCACTTATTGAGGGATCACCTCACTCCTTTCTATGGTGTAATAGCAATTTTATGAGGTGTGGCCTCATAAAGTAATGGAGGAGGAACAAAACATAGTGTTAGGAACAGGAACAATGTAGTTAAAATGCTTGCTTATGCTGTGTGTTGTGATGTTTCCTTGTGCTCTGTGGTAGGTGTTGAGATGATGATGACAGGGAGGAGGAGAGTGTACATTGTAAAGCAGTATAGTGGCATGTTGCTTTCAGATTTTTTTTTAAAGCAGCTTAGTTACTTTTCAGAAACAAGCAACTAAAGGATTACTTTTAAAAACCAATTATAGCTAACAATTGAGGGGTGACTTGGAATGAACTGGAAATTACTGGCTATTTTTTAAAAGTATCTTGCTGTAATTTTCTTCAGTAGAGAAATATGGTGATTTGGTTTAGGTCTGACATTCCCAGATTCTCAACTATGGTCACAAAATCCAGAGTGTGCAATGTCTCATGGTCTTTAGTAGGTACTGAGGCAAGAATGGGGTGGACAGGAGGAGAGACTGTTATGTACCACAGGCCAGAAGCTTGAATCATTATTGTTATTTTTTTTTAAAAAAAATATAACTCTAAAGTAACTATTTCAGTTACTTTTGAGATACTGAAAAAGTAAGGTTGTCATTGTCAGGGTGATGACTTTGGAGGCTTTATCCATATAATTAATTTCAAAAGTAGTTTTCAAGCTCTGCCTCACATTGGACATCTCATAACCCTATTTCCCCCTCAAATAATGCTGCCATAAGCCTCTCATGATCAGCAGTTGTGTGCTAGGATCAGCCCTACTGTCATATTGTCACTCCTCATCTCTTTTGTCATTCCCTTATTCAGGGCATGACTGTAGAAGAGAAATATGTCCTTGTCTAGACCTTACTTGCCATGATTTTGAACCTAGATTGTGCAGGGTTTTCATTAATGGAGGACCATTCATTTCTCCCACTCATTTCTTTGTTATGATGTGTTTATCCTTGTTCTTGTTTGTGGCTTTCAAGTTGACACCAGCTTATAGTGACCATATCATAATGTTTTTGTGGCAAGATTTATTATTCAGAGGAGGTAGCCATTGCCTTCCTGTAGGATCAGAGAGAGTGAGTTGCCCAAGGTTACCCAGTGGGTTTCCATTGGTTTAGTTGGGATTTGAACCCTCACCTCCCAAAATCTGAGTCAAACACACAAACCAGCATACCTTTCTGGCTCGTAACACCACTTTGGCTCTCTACTCTGCACTGGCTGTTTTACCTTACAGACAAATTATATGAGTAGAATGCTATCAGATTCCTACTTCCAGGTTTAATACCAAGGAGACTGATTATTTTCTTTATATCAAACTAAAACAAATGGATTTATCATGTTTTTCATCCGTTTTAGAAAGTAGCATGCCTTTTAGTCTTCTCAATCTCGGTACCATCCCAGGCTTGCCTGGTGAGGACATGGGAAAGAGCCTTCTCAGTGGTTGCTCCCATCCTGTGGAACTCTCTTCTACAGGAGGCTAGGCGGACCCCCTCCCTGCTCTCCTTTCACCGGCAGGCAAAAACTTTTCTTTTTAAACAGACTTTTATGTAAGCCAGGGGAGCTTTATTTATTAATCTGTTTTAATTGAATAGTGTTCCAGTTTTTTAAAATAATTTTATATGTTTTTAATGTTTTTAATTGTTTTTAAACGTTTTGATATTTTATTTTGTTGTTGGAAGCCACCTTGGATCCTATACCAGGAGAAAGGTGGCATATAAACATAATAAATAAATAATATAAATAAATTCTACACGTGGCCTTTATTTTGAAAGTTATTAAAAGCTTTGCTCCATGCTGAGTCTTCATCATCATTGTCATCTCCATCTCCGTCTCTATCATCTCCATCTCCATCACCATGACCAGTACTTATATGCCTCTATTCCCCAAAAACATGATTTAAAAAACACCATCTTTTGGTATCTTGGTCTCATACTGGAGCCTGCAGAATTCTCATTGTGTGACTAACTGAGACTGAGATGGCCAGTCTTTACTAGAATCTCAGCTATGGTTAGATTTTTCCCCCAACCTTATAGTGGTATTTCACTGCATCCTCGGTCTGCAGCTTTGTCTTTCTTCCCTCCGTTTCCCCAGTGACTATTTTGAGGTGTATGATTATAACAGAGACACATCTGTGTTTTCCATGTAATTCTGTACGTAGAGGGTATGGAATCAGTCTCACAAACTTTTTCAGATTCTCATAAAACTAGTGACCTAGATCCTAAAATACTTTCTGAAGAGGCATGGTAACTACTTCTTCCTGTGGCCTATCAAGATGAGTTTTTTAAATGCTGAAGATTAAGTATCCAGGCCTATATCTGGGTCTTTCCAGCAAACATTTCACATATGAAGATATGGAAATTAGCATTCCATGCCTACAAAATATTGTACGGATTATTCCCGTGGGAAAAATCTCTGTATTTTCCCTCAAGTCAGCACTTATTTTTCATCATTACCCAAAATATGTAAGATGCTTATTGACCAGCTGAAGAAGTTATATGAGAAGAATGGTATCAGCTTCCCTAGGCTGCTTCCAGACTTGTTGCCAAGAAGACGGATTGATTAGTTTTTATATCAAACTGATATTTTTTGCTGTCCTCATGTTTTCTTCACCTTTAAATTCTGCTCTGACTTTAATTAAAGTAGCCAGTCAGGTTTCCCCAAGCTGCCAAAGCTGTAGTAATAACTTTCATCAGTCCATAAGACAAATCAATAGCTCCTTTCTATGGCACTTCAGGGAATTAGTGCATTTGGATAAAAGTTGCTCAAAGTTTTATTGAATTCATGCAGTTCCAGATATCAAATACATGTAATGTAAGCTAAGCTCGATGGCTTCAAAAGCATGTTAACTTTGCTTGTTCGACGGTTTGGAATATTGGACTCACTTTAGCAGAACAAAATACATTCTTAATTTTTGCTGTGTGCTGAACTGCATACTGATACTTCTATTTCATTTTATGCACATCTTGACCCATCAATTACAAGTCAGACAGGAGCATTGGTGCACATGCTGTCTTCTACATTTGTGAGTGTAGAGGGAATGGAAAACGTGGGTGATGGATCACACCCAGATGTTTGAGAGAATGAGTTGACTTACCTGAAGTTTCACATGCACATCAGCTCCTCTGAAGGTTTGGATCATCAGCAGAGCTTTTCCGCCTACAGATTGCTTGGAAGAAATGCATGTTCAGTGTAAATGTAGAGGGAATCTTAATACAAAGAGGACTGTGATAAAACATTAGGAAGAAATGCTCCTACCCCCCTCAAGGTTTATATATAGTAGAAGAAAAAGAAGAAGGAGATAGGAAAACAACAGGTGGTCATATGAGAAACTTACATGAATATGATAAATTACAGTGGCTCTAATCCAGCCCACAAGGTACTCATGCTTAAAGCCCACTGAAATCAATGAGACTTAAAGCTGCAAAACCATGAGTTGGATTGCTGCCAGAGGCAGCAATCTTAATATTTTTTGTTCTGACAGCAGACTTAATTTCTCTGACCTGTGAATGCAATGAAATTGGGAAGGTTTTGCACATGCTATAGGTATAATTTTTGATGCAGGGCTATCAAGAGGTGTGCTTTCTTGTGGATATTTTGTTAACTAGAAAATATTTTGTGTGGAAATATCAGCGATAGTTTTTTTAGAAAACACACACACATGAGATTATATAATAAAAATGACCTGTCCCACAAAACAAATCACATCAAGGTTTGGAATTTTAGTGCAGCAAGAGATTTGTTCTTTGCCTTCATCCTTGTGGTTATTTGTATCTAAAGAGGTGCCAGGACCTTTGTCTGTTGCCAAATCAAGCCACAATAACAAACAAACCATAAATTTAAGGCTGCAATTCCAGGCCAATTTTCTTGGGAGTATATGTGGCTGACTTTTAAGTACACTCCAAAAAGAACTGGGTTGCAAAAAGTATACATTTTATTCAAAAATGAAACCCAAGCATAGAAGTATTCTTGCAAATACATTGCTTCATCATGTTTACAGGCCAAGTTTCATCAAAGATTTCCTTTGCAGACCCAAATTAAGTGGAATGTTTCCTCTATAGTTGGCCTCTGACTGCATCAGCATTAACTGGATGGTTGCAGGGCATTGTGGGTTTGGGAAAAAGCCAACAGATGAAAGCATGAATTCTGAGAGAGCCAGAGTAATCCTTTCTTTACCACTAATATCTATAAATGTGTGGTCCATCTGGTTGGCATCAAGCTAAGGTAGCTTTCTGTTGGTTTAGTTTCTCTTTTCCCCCCTGAAAAAGAAAGAGACCATCTTTAAACAAACAACAACTATCTTTACAATGAGTGATTGCTTTTGTTATTATGTATGTAAACTGATGCACTTTTCAAGTTGGTTTTAGCTTGATGAAAGAAATCACATTTCACTATGACCTTAAGTGCTATATACAGCCATTTTAAGAATCAAAATCCCCATTCACTAGTTTACAAAAATAATTTATTTTTTTATCAGTTAAAATTTAGCATGCAGCCTTCAATTTTTATTCATTTTTGGCTAACCAGAAAAATATCAGTCCTTGAAAATGCTGGTACCAGAAATAGAGCATGCATTCAGTTTGAAATATCTGTTAAAGATGTCTTTCTATGTATGGAATTGCTAGTTAGCTATGACATCATAAATCTGAACCAGATGAAGCATTTACTCCTTTGCTTAAAATGGCATGTTCACTTTCTATAGTAAACTAAATTTTGAATGTGCCTAATTAAAGATTCAAACTGTCCCAAAATGTATAATACTATGACCCTCCTAAGTATCAGGAGACTTTTACTGAAATGTTAAGCCTATTCTGTTTTGGAATAACAAGTTTCTTCTTTTACAAACCAATTAACATTTCAGAAACTAGGAAAATGTACGTTATTTCTTCTTATTTCTCACATCTTATTTATTTAGATATTAAATAGAGAATGAAAATTGACATTCAATATATGTTTACTTGCCTTTCTCCCAATTATGCACATATTCTTCATTATCCATGAACCTGTTGTTTCAAACAATGACAGGATAATGTTTTCTGCTGAGTCAACCTGAATCATTTTTTTATCTCTCAGAACTCTGTGCCTCTGTGTCTCTGTGTGTTTTAATAAAAGATACCTAAAGATTATAACTATATAGACTTTTTATTATATAGAGATACAAATTCAGGCTTATCTAAAGATGGATGCTCTGCATACTAATAACTTCCAAATCTTTTCCATCATATACTGGCCCAACAAAAATAGCAAGAAGTCATCCTCTGCTCATTGAAACCAACAAACAATGAAATACTGAATGACTTGCTAGAACCAGTCCTTCTTAGCCTCTGACACTGTGGTTCCAACTAACATTAAAAGAAAACTATATTCTCTGGGAGTAACCTATTTCCTCTCTGTAAATGGGACTTCCTTTATTTGCTATCAGAGGTCTTTCACCATCTGTGGGAGCATCTCAGGTAAAAAAAAAAAGTGCTAAAGATCCTGCTTTATGCTGGTAGAGCTCCTTCTGTCTGGCAGTGACTCCCAGTGTGCAACAAGAGCCCACAATGAAAGTCTGTTCCTTCTTCCCTCACTGCTTAAAAGCAGCTGAAATGAGCCCAAGGACACCTCTGCAACTGAATTTTGGTTGGGGGGTGAAATTGCTACTGGCAGTACCCTGGCTTTTGTTGGAGGCCTTGCAAGAGGACATACTAGATACCGCCTTCTCCAAAGCTTGCAAAGGTAAACACACACAGGCATAACTACATCTGCATGTGTCACCAACAAGATGCCAGTCATATTCTAGTTTAATCCTGAATAATATTAAATGGATACATTTTCTGAACTATCACCAAAACACTCCACTCAAAGAGCTACAGTCTTTGAGGCTACTAACAGATTTGTTGCATGTATGCAATATTCCATCTCTACGTGTACTGCTGAATGAATGTTATAATAGTATCTTGAGTACAGAAAAAGAATCTTACTCAGTGAACTGCTTGGTAGTATATGAAAGTTTAAGCATTCCCAAAATACTGAGCTGTTTCTTTTGAGTCCGCAACGATGAAACAACCAATTGTGTGAATATATTGCCTTACTACTGTCAGCTTCTTGACAACAACAACAGCTTCAGTCTGAATGTCTGGATACCTGAGTTCATGAGCTCATAGTTCTAGCAATAAGGATGTATGAAAAAGAAAAAAAAATGGACTGGGCTATGTGTTGGTTATAAAAGAAAGCATTGGGAGTGTATTCAAGACCACAGCTATCAAAAAGAAAGGTCTGCAATTTTGTATTTACTCTCTGTAGTATTACATGGTGATCCTTTTGAATCTATACCATATTTATCCATTTGGTTTTAGGTTCCCTAGCTGCTGCACATTTTCCTTTTGATTGCAAATATGTCTGTGGAATTAGTCCAAGATAAGAAGAGATTAAAAAGGTATTTCCACCTGACACCCTTTTTATTTTATTGTCTGTTATACAAACTTGCATTTATACTTGGCTCTCAGATCAAATGTTTATTTATCATGGATGACAGTAACAATTCAAAAGGCATAGACTAGATTGAAGATATCCTAACAGCACAATGCTCTGCATGTTTATTTAAGAATAAGTCCCATTGTGGCTTATTTCTTGGTAAGTGGATATAGGATTGTGACCTTAACTGGCTGTATGTTTTACCTTTCTTTATCCAGATAACTAACCACATGGAATAAGAGAACAGAATAGTCAATACCAAACAGCCAGGAAAATCATATTTTGGGTAAGATCATGGTGAGTTTTCTGATACATATTTTCTGTTTATGTTCTTTAGATTGCTCTTCAACTGCATTGTCTTTAGTAAGACACCTCCATAGCTCCATAAGTGTCTTTTTGTGCAGTGTGCAGGATACATATATATTAAATTCACATTAAATAGAGGTTAAAGTGTAGTATTGAGCAATTACAGACAAGCCCTAAATCAATGTGTTTCCCCCCTTTGTCAGCGATCTGATTGTTCAAGGATTCAAATTCAAACTTCAGTGATCTGCAAGATCAGTACTGGTGCTACTATATGTGAAGTCACTACACAGTCTATTTAAACTCTAATTAGTTACAATCTTAGCTGGGGTAAGCCTCATTAAATAAAACCTTATGGTCTGATCACCTTACACATGAAAGTCATGTTAATAATGGTTCATGAATTCTGATGAGTGCTTGGGAATTAATTTTGGACACACCTAATGTGCTACATAATCAACACATACGTCCCTTGGGTATGTCAAGACCAAAAGAGAATACACTTTATTATCCTTTCTTCTTTTGTTCCATGCACAAAGAGAGCAGCGTATTGATATTCTGCAAGGCTGTCATTCTTCATCGTGAAAAGCATCAATGTGTTGCATTGTACGAAGTGCATTCACTTTCTTTAGCAATCTCATATAACCCAAGTACTTTTAAATATATCAAAGTTAAGATAGTGAATTTACCTGTAGTCTAATAAAGTCAACTTCTGAGCCAGAATAGAAATAAGACCTATCTAGCCTCTCATTCTGTTCATGGGCTAATTATAAGCCCATGGGAAGCTGTGAAACAAGACATGAGCTAATCTGCATCATCTTGCTTGTATTCCGTAGTAATTGTATTCAGAAGCATAATACCTCTGATAATAGCAGTATTAGATTGGCATCATGACTTCTAGCATTGATAGTCATATCTTCCACAAAATATGTCATAATCCCCTTTAAACAGCCATACAAATTAGAAACCCTCAGTATATCTTGTTGTAGTCACTTCCACATTTCATCTGTGGAAGAAATGTTTGCTTTTATCTGCCCTGAATCATCCACTATTTAGCTATAGTGGGTAAACCCAGGTTTTAGAAAGAAAAGATGGTGGTGGTGGGGTTCCCTATCCATTGCCTCTATGGCCTGCATAATTTTCTTTATCTGTTTCCTATCTTCTCTTAAAATTGGCTTTTTCTCAAAGTTGAGTAGCTCCAAATGATTCCTCCCAAGGATGTCACCCCATTGCTTTTGATCAATTTGCTCAGACTTTTCTGCAACTTCTTGAGCTCTCCACTTCTTTCTGGGGCAAGGTGATACATTATTCCAAGTATATAAAACAGAAGTGGAGACCATGTGGCCCTCCAGATGTTCTTGGACTTCAGCCAAAGGTGCAAACTGGGGGGGTAAAATGAAGGCATGCCCCCAATAAGAATTTTACTCCCTCCCATGGTTTTCCTTCTGTCTCCAATTGTCTGACATTCTATAGAGTAAGACATTGAAAACCTGCTATGCCTAAAACTCTCTAACATTTGCTGTGCAGGGGTGTAATTCTGCATTAATTTTCTTCTTGAAGAAAGCAATAAGTAATTTTAGCAATTGTCTTTCCACTGCAAGAAAGTCTTTGCAAACTACAGATTTTTTTAAGCTTATTCATAATTTGGGATTTGTTCTGTATAAAATTCACATATGGTTGTTTTGCACAAACCAGCATTTTCTGCACAGAAAATAAAATAGAAAAAGCTGTTTCCTATGCAGAACATGCATCTTTTTTAGGCAAATCAGCCATGTGCAAACTTTATGCAGACTACATCCCCAATTACAGGATTTTCTGTGCAGGAAACAGCATTTCTTGTGCAGGAAATATTTTTCTGCATATATTTCTACCCAGTAGATTTCCAATTGTTAGTTTTAAGAAGGATGCATATCTTTTGATACACTGAAGTACAAGACCATCTTTCCTGTAAGATTTTATTGGTGATCTGCAAATCTACCTGGGCATCTTCCTTGTAGGCTTGCCATCCTATTGCAGCCTTCTATATCTCTGAAGGATTTGTCTTGACCTCCTAAAAGCTGTTTTCAGAAGGAGAGGGGCCGTTTGAATTCACATGATTCATAAGAGCCACCGCAGTTGGAAGTCTGATTTACTGAAAAGTGAGCATGTGCAGAAGTGTACTGGCGTCATAGGAAAGTTTAAGGAACAGGCAAATATTGAATGGATACACAAAACAAATCTTTGTTACCCCCATCCCCAACATTTATTTTGGATAAAATATTGTTTGACAGGATGTTTTGTTCTGAATGTGTTGTGCTTTTGGAAAACCTAATGCTTTCATTTTTGTGTGGTGGGCACAAAAATATTAACCTATTCACAAAATTAGATGTCATGCTTATTTCCAAGTGTGGAATGCTTAAGAGAAGTCCATAAAAATAATAAAAATAATCATGTTTACCCTACCTAAAACTGCTTCCACTTAATCAGTGCTCTCCATCCACCACATAATAAATGCACTGTTTATCATTTTGTGCAGAGGTTAATTATTTATATTATTATTATATCATGACATTTTAATCTAAAAACAGTTGCATATCTTCTCTCTCAAGGTGATGTTTGAGTTACAGGGATATTGCATTTTTCAAAAATTTAAAACAATAGCTAGTCGCTGGGCAAACTGAAGTTCCTTTCAGCAGCTTATACATCAAATTCTTCTTATATGTGCTATATAGAATAGAATCTTTTAATGAGTTGTTCATATATATCACCAGTATATATGAACGACTAATTTGAGTTGACCTTTAAATAGAAAGCTGCTAGAAAGGCCAGTGTGGAAGTCCTGTTGTAATTTTGAAGTAAGGCTTTTGGTGATATCTCTGATGCATGGGAACCTATAGAATATTTGGGATGGGGCATCTCAAGGTTAAGCCAGTATGGTATAGTGGTTTGACTACTGGCCTACAACTCTGGAGACCAGGATTCAAATCTCTGTTTAGGAAACCCATTGTGTGACCTTGGATAAGTCATACTTTCTCAGCCTCCGAGAAAGGCAAATGCAAACCCCTTCTGAAAAAATCTTGCCAAGAAAATGCTGTAATAGGTTCACCTTAGGGTCATCATAATTTGGAAACAACTTGAAGGCACACAATAACAACAATCTCAAACCTGACCTAATTTTTCAAGACAAATTCAGACAGGGAAGACATAGACACTACATTACTAACTTTTTTTGTGTTTTCTATCTGGAGTTGAGTGAGGAACCCGACAGTAAAGATTAATTTCCTTGTCCATGTATACATTTTGAATTCTCTTAAAACGTGTTAAGTATCTCTGTATTATTGATGTTTAAAGTCCATCCCATGAAAACCGATCAGCCTGAAATGAATGATTTTGTCCGGTGTTTAATGCTTAAAAGCAGAAGGAGCAGAACTAAAGATCTTATAGTGATTTATAACATTGTAAGCAAGAATGTTAATGTTCTCGTAAGTTGGACATGATGGATAGTTATATCAAAAACAGGATCTATAATGTACATCCTCAAACACAGATCATTGTTTGTTACATTTACAGTGATGCATATGTTTAGAGCAGAGGTAGGTAGACAGTAGTCAAGAAAACAGAGGCGGACTAGGACTTGGATGGCCAACTATGAAGGAATTAGACAAGATCCTCAAGTGTCAAGATATATCATGGAATACCAACATCGCATTTCTGATTTTATATGTGGTTGTAAAAGCTGGACAGTGAAGAAAGCTGGTAGAAGGAGAATCAACTGCTTTGAAATGTAGTACTGGTGGAGAGTTCTGTGGATACCATGGGTTGCCAAAAGGACAAATAAATGAGCCTGAAAGCAAATCAAGCCTGAACAGTCCCTAGAAACCAAGATGATTAAACTGAGGCTGGTGCACTTTAGACATGTCATGAAAAGACAAGAGTCATTAGAAAAGACAATAGTGCTTGGTAAGGTAGAGGGCAGTACGAAATTAGGAAGACTATATTACAGGTGGATAGATTCAGTCAAAGGAAGCCACAGGTCTGATTTTGCAAGACTCGAGCAGGCATTGTTGATAACAGGGTCTCTCATTCATAAGGTTGCCGTAAGTCCAAGTTGATGGAAATTAACAACAACAAAGGCAACTGTGGAAGGCTAGGGGGTCACATTGGCCCCCTAGAACACATCATAGAGCTGTAATCCTACATATACCTATAAAAAGGAAAATCAGTTTCTTTGCACCCAAATATGCTCTATGGTGTGTGAGAGGCCTCAGGCATATTGTAGCTCCAAGACAGGCCTTTTTTTTAACAACAAGAAGTGAGCCAGAAGTAACTTTCTGATTATTTCCTATTTAAATAAAGGTCTTTCTTAGGACTAAATGGGTTGTAGGGGGCAAAAACATGGTGAAATGCCTCCATGTTGGATAACAGTATGTGTGAAATGGATCTAGGAGTCTTGGTAGATCACAAGCTGAACATGAGTCAGCAGTGTGATGCGGCAACCAAGAAAGCCAACTCAGTTCTTGGTTGCATCGATAGGAGTATGGTGTTTAGATCAAGGGAAGTAATGGTACCACTCTATTCTGCATTGGTCAGACTTCATTTGGAATACTGTGTCCAGTTATAAGCACCTCAATTCAAGAAGGTTATCGACAAGCTGGAGCATGTCGAGAAGAGGATGACCAAAATGGTGAAGGGTCTGGAAGCCATGCCCTATGAGGACTGGCTTAGGGAGCTGGGTATGTTTAGTCTGCAGAAGAGGAGATTAAGAGGGGACATGATAGCTGTGTTAAATACTTGAAGGGATGTCATATTGAGGAGGGAGAGGGCTTGTTTTCCGCTGCTCCAGAGACTAGGACAAGGAGCAATGAGTTCAAGCTGCAGGAAAGGAGATTGTACCTGAACCTCAGGAAGAACTTTTTGATGGTCAGAGCTGTCCAGCAGTGGAATATGCTGCCTCAGAGCATGGTGGAGTCTCCTTCTTTGGATCTTTTTAAGCAAAGGCTGGATGGCCATCTGTTGGGAACGCTGTGATGTGTGTTTCTGCATAGCAGGTGGTTGGACTCGATGGCCCCGGTGGTCTCTTCCAACTCTGTGATTCTATGCTTCTGTGTCACTTACAGGACTTTTGAGGGTACTTTTTTTTTTTTTTTTTTGGAAAGCTGGGAGGCTCTGGTGGTCACAAAAATGACCCTGAATGTCACATGTATCCAATGGGCCAAATATTTACCACCTCTGTTTTGCAGATTGGATAGAGGAAAACCGAAGAGGGAAGAAAAGAAAAGAAACTTATGTAAACCAGTACAGAAAGATGATTACAATAAAGCTTGGCAGAGCCATTTCTATATGCATTGACGGATGGAACCTGCAGCAAAATATTGCAGTAGATTCCCGTTTGCATGGGTAGGGGCAGGGAGGCTACGGAATGGTTACAGCACACCAAAACTGGGAAACAAAGGCCACAACTTTATTGGTGACAGCAAACAATGGGTTGGCCAAAACATGGGTCTGGATCCCAGCATCAATCAGCCCATTGCTGACCAATGTATCCAAGCTTCTGATGCAGTGCTGGAATCCCAAATGACTAGCAGGGGGATCCCACCATCTGGGAACCCCCTGCCACCAGGAGGTGCAAGCACGGCTTGTCCCCCCAAGCCAGACATGCTTGCCACTGCCTTGCACCCCCTTCCACACTGCAAGGGGCCAACGAACGCTTGCCCAAAGGCCATTGGCCCTGTGATAATGGGGCTTCCCATTATCTAGGTTTATCAAAGGGAGATACTTTCCTCTTCAGGTAAACCAAGGGTTAATGAGGTGTTGGGATTACATCAAGGGTCACAGGATGAGAGTTGACCAATCAAAAGGAAAGGGTCAGCATCACAGGTCACAAGGTGAGAATTGACCAACCAAAAGGAAAAGAGGTGGGCATCTTGGAGATGCTTCCAGATCCTTCAAAGGAGGAAAATATGAAACTTCTGAGAGGCCATGTGGACTGAGAGAGAGAGAGACAGAGAGAAAGAGAGGAGAGCTGGGCCAGTCGAGCTGGCAGGCATGCCGTGTCTCCTGGACCCCCCTCTCTTCTCCTTTAGACCATCTACGCCTATAACCTAATTGTGAGTAACTAGAAATCAGTAGTTAGTTGCGTTAGGGATGTTGTTATTTTGAGAATTGGCTGATCTTAAGAATGTATCTGTGCTGTTATATCTGTTTTGTAAATTCTTGTAACTAAGTGGACCTGGGAGAGGGGAGTCTCCCAAGTGTGAAATGGTTTTGTTTATTTGCATGCCTTGATTAAACACTTCCATAAACCTCCGTTTCTCTCCATTTCCACGCCAGGTTTGGCACATGCTACATAGGACCTCTCACTCAGGGGAGGAGGGGGAGGTGGAAGATCCTTACGCTTAGAGATTGGGCAGAGTCCCTCCTGTTCTGTCCAAGTGATTCATAATTCAGGGGGGTGGTGGCAGCATACCTGATAGAGCTGGGGAGATAGCCAGTCTTTCCAAGCGTGGGAGTCAGCTTTGGGAGGCTGGCAAGAACCCCAGTAAAACGCTGGGAGGGAATTTCCAATCTTGCATGGTGGTAGTCAAGAGACTGGAAAGAAACCTACAGTGTCACAGGCCCCGACCAACCTGGATCCAAGACCCATGTAACCACCTACAAGTTGTGACAGAAGCAACAGAACAAAAGCAAACAAAGCCAGATACACAAACCACGAACTCAATAAAACAATAATCAACACAAACATGGGAAGATACATAGCGAGGGCGGATGAGAAGCAGGCTGGATACAAAGCAATGGCTGCCCAAGTGAACACAGTGGAATATATCCCCCACAGCCACCCGGCCAGCCACGGCAGCCAATCCAAGAGTAGGAGGCGCGCTCCGATTGGTCACTGCCTCCCCGGGCATCTGGGCGCTCCCTGCAAGGCTGCCACTGGAAATGGCCCCCCCTCCCAGCCCGCAGGAGGCTGAAAGGACCGCTTTTCCTCCGCACCCTCACTCCATCCCGCAAATGGTGCCATGCAGGTAAGTTGTGCAGTGCGCTTGTGTGGGTAGGGGTGAGGAGGCTACAGAATAATTACAGCACACCAAAACTGGGAAACAAAGGCCACAACTTTGTTGGCTACAGCATACAATGGGTTAGCCAAAACATGGGTCTGGATCCCAGCATCAATCAGCCTATTACTGACTGAAGTACCCAAGCTTTTGACCTGGTGCCAGAATCCCAAATGACTAGGAAGGGAATCTCCTCATCCGGGAACCCCCTGCCACCAGGAGGAGCAAGCAAAGCTGTCTCCCCAAGCTGGACATGCTCACTGCTGCCTTGCACCCCCTTCCACACCATTAAAGGCCAATGAACCATTGCCAAAAGGCCATTGGCCCTGACCAACACGGATCCAAGACCCATGTGACCACCAACAAGGCAGGCCCACCCCTGGGACTGCTTACTGCCATCCCCCACAACTGCAGCCAATAAAGATCCTTATTTGTAGCCAACCAGTAATAAGGGGCCAGAGACACCCCCTGCCAGCCCCTGTGGGTGGGAGGCATGTCAGCCAGGCACGGTTGGGCTCACAGTTTTAGTTCAGGCCTGATGTAACCCGCAAAGGCTCTGGATCTCCATCTCCCCACCCTCTTTATGTCCTCATCAGACAAACCCCATTCCGAAGCCACAGTGGCAGCCCCAATCCTAAAAGAGTAACTCCTAAACTGGGAGGGGGGTCTCCCGGGGGGGGGCAGGGCCGCTGAAGGATAGCAACACTGGAACCTAGACAAAATGGTGCAATCCTGGTGGATGAACAAGGGGTCCGGCCTTCTTGGTCTCTTCTGCAGGTACCTTCTCAAGGTCTTGACTGGGCAAGGGCCGCTTCCATACAAAGCATGGAGCCACACCGTGGTCCCCCGCCCCCACTGGCCATTCTTCCAGTGCCTGACCCACAAGGCAAAAGAAGACCCATGGAAGGCAGCATCTCTGACCAAGAATGCCTTGTCAGACGCGTCCCTCTTGGAGCTGCACACCAGCTCGGCCACCCTGAATGCTCCAAAGAATGCAAAAGTGAAAGCAGCCCCAAACAAGGCCACTTCAAAATGCGAGCAGCAAACTTCAGGCAACCTCCGGACCAAGTGTCCAAGCAGGTTGAACAAAATAAGCCACCTGGCATCCTTGGAACATGGACGAGTCCGGCTCCAGGCTGCCAGCACCTTCTGACCCAAAAAGATGCACAAGGATCGTCCAACCCCGCAGCCTTACAAAAAAAAGAGATGCCAACCAGATGTACAGACAGCAAATGGGGGAGAGTCCAAAGTCCCACAAGTAAGCCATGAAATGCAGCACATGCTGCTCAGGGATCTTGCCCACAGAACAATACCCTTGGAGTCGACGAACATCTTGGAACCTGCAGAATGTCCCATGGTGGGCCCAGAAGGTGCTAGGTGTGATGGACTGGAATAACCCTTCCATTACTTGTTGTCCCCAAGGTCCCAAAGCTCCTCTGGGAATGCCGCTGGCACGGGGTCTGCCTCTGGGGCCAAGGTTTGAAATCTCTCTTCCTGGAAGTGAGATGAAGAATCTGCAATCGCATTATCCAGCCCTAGAATGAATTGAACTGAGAAGGATATGTTAGCAGACAAGCAGACAAGAATGAACCTCCTGACCAGTCTCATAACTCTGTTAGACTTGGACGACTGGCGATTGATAACAGCTACCACCGCCTGATTGTCACACCAAAAGCAGACCTTCTTATTGCTGAGCTCCTCCAACCAAATGGACACAGCCACCAGGATCAGAAAAAATTCCAAAAAAGTGAGGTGTCTTACCACATCTTCTGCTAGCCATTCCTGTGGCCACCGTCTAGCGTACCAGCGCCCCTGGAAGAAGACCCTGAAACCCATCAACCCAGCTGTATATGAATCAGAAGGCCTGACCTGGCTTGTATCTGTGCTGCCATACCAACACCCCATTGAAGTTCTCAAGAAAGGAAAGCCAAACCTTAAGGTCTTCCTTAACAGCCTGGGTAATGCAGATGCGACGGTGTGGTACCTTCACACCCAATGTGATTCGTGCTAACCTGGCACAAAATGCTCTCCCAGGGGAAACGACCCTGCAAGCAAAGTTAAGGTGTCCCAACAAGGTCTGAACCTCCTTCAAGGAGGCCTTACTCTGCCCCAAGAAGGAAATGATTCACTCCTTAATGCCTGCAGACTTGTCAGCTGGCAGGCGGGACACCCCAAGGTCCGAATCAAGCTGGTTGCCCAATCAGGAAAGTGACATAGAAGGGCCCTCAGTTTTTTCTTGTGCCAAAGGAACCCTGAGCCTATCTGCCAATTCTTGAAATGCCCACAACAATTTAGCACAGACCCCAGACCTGACCTTCCCCACAAGGAAGAAGTCATCCAGATAATGAGTGACCAGGGAGGACCCCGCCCCGTGCTTGACTGCCCATTCCAGGAAGATGCTGACAGTTTCAAAGGCTGCACAACTGATGTTGCACCCCATTGGCATGGCCCTGTCGAAATACCAAAACCCGTCAAATTTGAACCCCAGCAAGCAGTAATCATCTGGATGCACAGGAAGTAGCCTGAAGGCAGACTGAATATCACAGTTGGCCAGAAGCACCCCCAGGTTGCACAACAATACCAGGCAGACAGCCTGGTCAAAAGAGGAATAACAAACAGAGCAAAGATTGTGGGGAATGGCATCATTGACAGATGAACCCCTTGGGAAGGACAAGTTATGGATAAGCCTGAATTCCCCAGGGGTCTTCTTGAGGACCACACCAAGCAGAGACACCTTAAGATTGGGCATAGATGGAGAAGAGAAGGGGCCCACCACCCTGCCCGCCTGAACCTCATTGGCAGTTTTTTTGGCAACCACGTGTGGAAGATCCTGGGCAGATTTCAGGTTACCCACCTCGAAGGCCACCCGAGGCCCCACAGCTGGGATGCAGAAGACCACCGTAAACCTGAGTTCAATGAAGCAGGCCACCCTCTGGTCCAGGTAATGAGCCAGGAGTGGGCAGAGCGCAGTCAGGCGGATTGGGGAACAGAAGGGAGTGAAACTAATGCTGGGCAATCCCAGCTTCGCTGGAGGGGGAAGCAGAGAGGGAACCATCCTTTCGGCTGGATTGGGTGCCACCAACGCGACCAGGGTGGGAGAACTGAGTTCCCCCAGAGTGAGGGCAGGACACCCTGGGGTGGGATCCTAGGCAGCCTTTGCAGCTGTGTTGAAACTTGTACTGAGCCCTTTGGCACTTACCCTGGTTGAATTCCCAGCAGACCAACTGCCTCGTATCTTTCTTCCCTGGCCCATAAAAAAGCATATTGCCCTCTGTCCTACCCCTGAATTGGGGACCAACAATCACAAGCCACAGCATGTCATTGATCAGGTTCCAACAAGCAGAATCGCTCTGCGAGGCTCGCTTGCGAAAGGCATAGACATATTCAATGGCAGCTGTCTCTCCTGCAAGAGACCTAGCCTTGAGCACACTTCGCAGATGAATGGATAGATGCCAGCCTCTGTCAGGGTAGGCTGCCATAACCACCCTGATAAAAACATTATATCCCACCAGCCAGTTGCTGAATGAGTGTTCAACCAACTCGGCTTTCTCCTCCTTTCTCTGCCTTTTTTTTTTTTTTTTTTTTTTTTATCTGGGGATGTGCCCTTCCTCTCTCTCAGGCTTGAGGAGAGAAAAAACATCCACATAATAGCCATCCGGAATTCGCTGTCTGGTCTTCCTATCTAAATGAATTCCCCAGGGGATCCTCATGATTCCTGAAGGTAACAAGTGGGCCACCCTTTTCACTCCCTGGTGCCCTGTCTCACACAGCTCTGAGACTATCACCCTCCTGACTCTTGCCCAAGCGCCTGTGGATGGCCCAGGCCAGAAGCTCTGGCACATGAGCGGTGGCCTTTCAGTATTCAGAGGCCCTGGACTCGCCTGCTGAGGACTCACCCGACACCCTGCCGATGTCTGATTCCCCACTGCTCCTCCTTCTGCGCCATTTGTTCTTACCACTCCTCCTGCTACGCCTCTCCTGGCTGGAGGATTCAGAACTGGAATCTGGTGAGGAAGAGGTGCTGGAGGGTGATGAAGATGATACTCATTGCCAACCGCCTGCCGTACCCAGGATCGCTCAGTAGGTATGGCAGCCTCACCCCACGGCTCAGGGAGCAGGGGAGCAGGCACAGACCACGTCTCCAGGTTCTCCACTTTCTCAGCCAACAACTCAATAGCCTGAGTGAGACCAGGCAAGATTGCCTCGCTAGGGTCTAGAGTCCCAGGTAGAATTAGAATTAGAAGGGCCCCAGAATGGCCCCAAAAGGAGGGCCTGCTTGGAAGCTGGGGCCAGGCTGGCCCATGAGTTCCTCTGCCACCCCACCTGGCTCTGAGTGTGAGGCAGAGGCTCCCGCAAGGAAGGCACATGCTTGGGAGGCATGTTCCGTTGGGCTGCAGGGGCTACAGGGGATCAGACATGAGAAATAAACAGCAGCAGTGGGAGAAGAGGGCCACAGGAGGGCAGGAGTTCCAAGCAACCTGGGGAGTGTCAGCCACAAAGTACTTGGGGGTCAGAAAGCGACCCCCAACACTGCAGCACACTGCGTTGCCACATGGCCTGGGCCCCACAGGCTGCCCAAAGGAGTCAGCCCGGCCTGATCCCCCCCACTGAAGCTGCCCAGGGGTCCCCACAAATAGGCTGGGACCACTGCTGCCCCTCTCCCACTGCACCCAGGACAGCTGACTGGCCACTGCTGCCACAAACAGGCGGCCTGAGCCCCCTGGCCCAAGGAACTGGCCCACCAATGCTCTGATGCCTCCAAGCCCTGCTGGCAGGCCTCGCTATCCTGCCACTCTCCTCTCCTGCTGCTGCTCATCTGCCACTGTTGCTCTGGAGCTGCCGATGATCAGGGAGCCAGGCAGCCCAGATACAAAGCAATAGCTGCCCACGTGGATGCGGGGAATTGTCCCCCATGGCCACCTGGCCAGCCACAATGGCCAATCAGAGCACAGGAGGCATGCTCTGATTGGTTGATGCCTCCTCGGGCATCTAGTCACTCCCTGCAAGGATGCCACCCAAAATGGCTCCTCCTCCTGGCCCACAGGAGGCTGGAAGGAATGCCATTCCTCTGCACCCCTGCCACACACCCGCAAATAGCACCATGCAGGTAAGTTGCGCAGCGCGCTTCTAACAGGAATGCTTCTGTTCAGAGTTCCAGCCAGCCAGTTATTTCCTCTTCTATAATACTATAATCTAAGAGCAGGCAAAGTGAGGACTTCCACAGGATGTTGGATTCCAACTCACTGTGTATGTGATTGTGCTGCCTAGGGCTGATGGAAGCTATAGTCCAACAATATTTGGAGGACTGTACTTTATCCATTCATGATATAAGCAGTAAGAAGCTGAAGAAAGCAACTGAGAGAGGCAGCAAACAGCAGGTAAATTTCTCTTGGCTGGAAACTGGATCCAGTATGCAGCCCTTTACTGCCGTTCAAGGGCAAAGATAAATGAAGAACATTTCTGCACTACACTGTTATAGTGCTATTATTCCACTTTTTTAAAATTTTTTATTAAGTGGTTAGAAATAATACAATGCAATACATAGTACAATACATACATAAGAAATAAGTGAACAACTAATCTACAGGACAAAACCCAAACCCCCTACAAACTACCAACATTAAATTAACATTAACATTAAGTCAATACATTAAACATATAACCCCCCACAAATTCTGGGTGATGAATCGTATTCCATCTTTTCTTCCATAAATATATGCTTAATATATATTATTATTATTATTTTATAATCATTTTATTAAAAAATTCACAAATAAAACAATTAATTTTCCTTGTTATTTCTACCAACATATTCTTGATATTTCCAATCTGATCTGGATTTCATTTTCAATATCTCATATCTAAGCTTTATCATTGTACTGCATTTTACAGCTAGATCACATGTTAGTACTTGTATTACATTCACCATTTACCAGCTTCATGATAACAACCGCAATCACCTCAATCTTTTAAACACATAGTACCATGTATTACAAACTTCTATCACAAGTCATCCAGCAACTACCCACAATTTGCCATTCTTTCTGAATTTCGTCATCTGATTTCCCTTTCAATCTTTGAGAGACAATATCAGTGGTTTTATTTTTAATAAAAGTTCCCCACCATTGTTCTATTGTAGGTATTTGCTGTGATTTCCATATCTTTGCATATTTAATACGTGCTGAAGTTATCATATATAATAATATTCTTGTATTTCTTGATATTAGTTCCATCAACTATATCTGTCATATTCAACAAGTACATTTCAGGCACCATAGCAAACTGTACCTTCAGTATTTCACAAATTTTATTGTGTATTCCAGTCCAGTATTTCTTGACCTTTGAACACATCCACCACATGTGGTACATAGTACCCACCTCTTTCTGACATTTCCAACATAGTCCAGTACCTGTGTTATAAATCTTTTTTAGTTTATCTGGAGTTAGATACCATCTATATAACACCTTGTAATAGTTCTCTTTTAAATTTTGGGCCACCGTAAATTTATTTGTCTTTTCCCAACTCTTTTCCCAGAAATCTAACTGGATTGTATGTCCAAAATTCTATGTCCATGTGACCATAGCCTCTTTAACTGTTTCTTCATGCTTCTCCTGCTGCAAAAGTTCTTGGCTAATATGAGCTAATAGATGAGGAGGGTTTTCAAACAGCCATTTAATCACTCCAGTTTTTTCCTTTCCTTCTATACCGTATGTCTTTACATCCATCTGAAACCTTTCAGTTAGTTGCCTGTAAGGAAACCAATTTAAAACTATTCCTTCTTGCTCTAATTTTCCTCTTGTTTTAATCTGAAGCTTCTTAATATATATTATAATATACATTCAATGCATATACGTATATAGTTCAATACATGTATAGTTAAATGTTAATCTTATTTGTAACAAATATGTTAAAAGTAATAGTAATAATAGTAATAATATATATAATGCTTATGATGATAATGATTATGATAGAGCGTATCACCACCTCCTCAACCCCTACTAAACCCATTCCCCCCCCCCCAAAACTCAGGGTACACATGCTTTCTTGTCTGTTGCACTCTTTCTAAA
>CAOKZL010004576.1:0-68969 GCA_948472985.1 Iguana delicatissima | reverse complement strand
AGGAATAGCTCCATCTGGGCCAGTGTTTCCCCCAGGGCATGCCCGTTTCCCTGGAACAGAAAAAGGCAGAGATGATAAGGGGTTATACTGGTTGGGATCCTGGAATAAGGAAAGTACAAAGGGAGACCAGAAAGAGAAACTCCTGAATTGAATTATATTCCCAAATGCCAATCCAGCAGCAGAGATATGAACAAAGAGAATGGCTTCTTGGCACACTATATACATTAATGCAAGGGTCTTCGCTACTCCACATATAACAAAAGGAATCTTCCCAGAGAAGGTTTTGAACCAAGGGAAACTGACTTTTGGGAAGCCCATTTACTGCTTTCAAACATCAACCCTAAGTGACCACTCTAAAGATGTGAGCTACCAGTATCACCTCGCACAGCCCTTTCAAAATTTAGGACATCTTTCTGAATCTTATTACATTATATCCAACTAGTGGGCTGGGGGTAGCTGAAGTGAAGCCCCCTGTGTACAGAGGCATTCTTGGTACGGAACTGCTGATGGGTTTGCTGCCTCCTTGAGTCTTCACCTCGGGCAAATCTGGACAAGTGAAAATCTGGAGCTTGGGCCATTCCTCAGGAGTGCTTGCTATCACTAACCATTAACAAGTAATACAGACCACCCCTCCCAATATTCTTGGTGCCCATGGGGTGGTTGCTGCTCAGCGTGCCCCCCTTCCCCAATCTGCAAATTTATTGGGCAGTTTCAATCGAGAAACTGTGGCTATGTTCCTGTGAGACAGAGATTCATGGCAGTGTCATGGAAACATCCCTTGGAATTCTGGAGTTTGTCATTTTGTGAGTTCCAAGAGCTGACTAGCTGAGAAATATAAATGACTCTTGCTAAACTGCAGATCCCAGTGTTCCAGAGGATGTTGCCATGACAGTTAAACTGGAATACAGCACTATAGGAGTGTAGTGTGATAAGGCTCCAAGTCTATCCATCTGCAATGCAGTCTTCCTGTTTTCCTATGCCTTACACCTTACCAAGCGTTACTGTCTTTTCTGATCAGTCATTCCTTCTTATGCTGTGTCCAAAGGGTAATAGCCTCAGTTTAGTCATTTTAGTTTTTAGAGAAATTTGAGGCTTGATTTGCTCTAGGACCCATTTATTTATCTTTTTAGCAGTCCTCGGTATCCGCAGAACTCTTCTCCACTACCACATTTCACATGAGTTGGTTCTCTTCCTATCGCCTTTTTTCACTGTCCAGTTTTCACAACCATACAAAGGGATCAGAAATACAATGGCATAGACAATCCAGTGATTACATCTTTGTCCTTGAGGATCTTGTGTGGTTCCTTCCCAGCTGCCCATCCAAGTCCTTGCCTTCTTCTGATTTCTTGGCTGCTGTCTTCCCTTCTTCTCCATATTGTGTCCTGACAGTAGCTTATTCTCCTGAGTATACATTATGCATCTGGACAATTGGATGTTGTAGCACATTCATTTCTTTAAGAGTAATCCAAAGCTTTTCATGATCTACACAGTCAAAGGCTTTAATTTAATCTATAAAGAAGAAGCTCAATTTCTTCTTTATGCTTCTGCTCAAAACTGGCTGGTCACAATGTAAGAAAGAAAGGCAGTGGGGAAACTCAGAAGAGAAAGCATTCTGCCCTGTTGTTTGCCTTCTGACATAACAAAATCATCTGAAGTCCCAGTCTCCTGTCACCACTTCCTTTGGTATTCCAACCCACAGTATGACCCACAGTATGACTGCTTTGGCCCATGTACTCACCAGCTGAAAATGGCAGGAAGACATCTTTCTTCTTAAATTCACCCTTCTCATTCAAGAAATGGGCTGGATTGAACTTCTCTGGAGTCTCCCAGTGGAGAGGGTCAAAATGTACAGATGAGAAGTTTGGAATGACGGTAGTGGCCTTCAAAGAAAGAAGGAAACAAGATGACATAACCTGTTCAGCGTCAGGCACATCTGAGAAACAGCCTCCCATTGAGAAAACCAGTAAGTTGTAAATAAAGATAAGTAATTTTGCTTCATGGGAAAATTTTCCATGAAGTGTGGCAGGGCAACACCACCATCCTTGTGCATGTGTTTCTGAGCAGCTCTTGTACCAGCTTGGATTGTGGTACTCCATAGCCATTTGTATGATTTCAAAAACCCCTTCTTTCCTTTATTCAATAAATGTGAGAACCACTGTACCTGGGGAATAGTGAAGCCTCTGAATTCTAGACAATGAGTTGTTGAATGTGGAAAGTTCTCAAGGCTCTGTTTCCTGTATCGCAGGACTTCGTGGACAACAGCATTGGTGAAGGGCATCCTCATCCGATCGTCCATTTCTGGAGCTCGACTGATACCTATGACTTCATCAATCTCCTCTTGGACTTTTGCTATAATTAAAAATAATTAGAAAATTTATAATTCCAGAATTCCAAAAACCCTTCTATGCTGACATGTAGTAGCATTGGAAATTCAGACCTGAAGGAAAAATAGAATTGCACAAATAAATTAACATAAAACTTTTCAGACTGTGGCCGATTTTTGTAGATAGCATACAGGGGTGAAACTTTTAGGCAGGAAAATAGTCCCTTCTTGCTTGAAATCTTGATCACAAATGGGCCAATTCATATTTCTTAAGATTATGTGTGCTTTTAACTTAGAAGCAAATATAAATGGAGGAGAGCACAACAATTTTATAAAATTCATAATGGAACATAGAGTGAATGGAAAAGAATGTTGTCATGCATGTTAGAAAATTAACAAATCGGGATTTACCTCTAATTTGAGAGTGGGAAATACTAGGAGGCTAAAACTTCACCTATGCCATCCCCATATGCAAGAGTCAATAATTTCATTGTTTCCTCCCACCCCAACTCCATAGGAATAGAAGGATTTCTGCACAGTCTCCCACCATAGTTCATACCTTGGGAGTTGGTTGGAGGAAATTCAGTTACCTAAAACTAAACATGGTATTCCTGCATAGAAAGCTTAATCTGGAGCAGAAAACGTGAATCTTGTAGAAAATACACTAATTCCTGTGCGAAAATATTCAGGGATTTTTGGATGCAAAATACATTCAATTTTTGTAAATGTGGATTCCTGTTGCAAAGTGGAGGTTTTCTGCACAATAATCAATATTTCTGCAGGAATCGGTGTAATTTATACCAGATACATATTTTCTATCACAGAACATGTTCTCGACACACAAAAGCCATGTGTATTTTTAGTCATATAATTTTTCCACAACGAAGTCCCAAAGTCTGACGAACCTTGTGACTGGTGTTCTCTTCCTCATCAGGGTGCTGACCACAATTCCACTGGTCAAGCAATATGACTCATAATTTGTGGCTTTTTAATTGGAACTGCTCCATTTTAACATTTGGTTGCAATGAACCATTGCTGCTGCCACAAAGGCAATTCTGAACAGGTTCGTTCCTTTTGTCATTACAGAAGAATGTGCTGGGAGACCTCTAAAATACTGAATGGAGAACTTCTTCCTGTCCTTGATCCACCTATTGCTGAGATAGAAGACTCATAAAAGCTTCTTAACCTGGAAAAATATTCTTTTCTTTCTGCAGTGGTTGGCAGAGTTCATAAGAATCCCATCATTCCTGCATTTCTCTGGAATTCAATTACCTTGAATGTGTGGCAAGCTAGCCATCACAAAGATTGCAAAGAGCAAAGCATTGCTGGTGGTCGTTGATCCAGCCATAAAGAGCCCAAATACAGACATGACTAGGTCTTCTTGGCTATAAATCCTGTGAGGAGAGGTTTTTTCCTATGAATAAAGGAAGAGGAAAGGACTAAGAATGACAAGTTGTACTTTAAGGAAAAACAAAGAAGCTGAATCATTTTAGGCTGGCTAAAAAAAAATAAATCACAGAACACTGTTTTATGTTGTTCTGTGAATACTGTTCTGTGATACTGTTATATCATAGTACCCTCCCTTCCCGATTAATATTGTTTTTAATTTAATAACTTCTCTTAACAAATGTGGCTAATTTTGAAAGGTGGAGAAAAAACATTTTTTTAAAAAAACTTTCAAGATGGTATGCAAATACAGTTAAAATATTGCATAATGCAAATCCATCATCTTCACAGAGACTATTATACCATTGTCCATGTGCTGGGAGTCTGATGACAGGAATGTTTGGGGCAAGGCTATTACCCCAGATGATAAAGTGGACAACAGGCTAGATAAGGAAAACTAAATACTACAGGAATGTTTATAGTGAAAAAAAGAATAACCTGTTCTTCTTTCATAAAATTGCCTATTTCGCTCTGGTCAAAGTAACTGACCACAGCAGACTTCTGTCATGGTAGCTGAGAGAACTTAATCAACTGTGTTCCATCTGGCTGCTTTAACCATCTCCATCTGGCCAGTTATGAACATTGAACTCACATTTATCTCTCCTTTTTTTCTTGCATTTATTGTCAAAATGTAAACCCAAAGGCAGGGACTGCCATATTGCATCTCTTGTTAGCTACTTTGAGGGCCTTTCTAGTTAAAGGCCAGGGTACACACTATTTAAATAAATAAATACATCTGAACTTAAACATTTGCTCTACTTACTTAAGGATGAACAAGCATACAATAGTAGGATTGCAAGAGGTATAAACATGATCACTCCCAAATTCCTCTTGATAACATGGACGCTTCAGATCTATATCCAAGGCTCCTTATAAAAGGCTAATGACTAGCTGTGCCTTAAAATGGCACTGAACTCAGCCAGGAATACCTCATGTTCCATAGACAGAAGGTGGCTAAACACTTGATAAGGATATTCTTCTATCAGAGAAATTTCACCTATTATTTTTGGCATCTGCTTGCTTGTTTCTTAGGTGCGCGTGAATGAGAAATTTCCGTATGAGCTTAATCTGCAGGGCTAAGCGGGCTGCAGTCTTCAGTAGGCTGAAATTTTCTACAGGCTGTTTCATAATCAGAAAAGGAATTAATGTTTACAGAAAAAAGCAATGGAGAAACTGATGACCTTTTTAAAATGTGTATGTCTGTGCGTGTGTATATGTATATATATATATGTGTGTGCTTTTGAATCTTTAATTATATGGTTATTGATTTGCTGAAAAATGCTTTGAGTTCTGAACTGGGAAAAGTGCAAGTAAGAACAGCTACAGCAACAACAATGTTTAGGGACAGGTAAATATGCATATGCATACACACACACCTCAGGTACCCTTCCTTCCCTGTACAGAGATGATATTGAAAGGATACTTCCATTCATATAATCTCCTTACAAAGATTTTCCTCCCCTTTTGGGAGGGAAAAAAAGAGCCCTGAGCATCTGGTAAAAGGAGCCATTCTTCAAGGAAAGTCAAGGAGAACAGGTAAAACTCAGGAAAGTTTTCCAATTCTAAATTGCCATGAAATTCCTTGACCTTCAGAATTCAGGTGTTTGTTTTTTGTTTTGTTTTTGTTTTTAGCCAAAGTCTCCCTTTCCTTCCTTTATTTCTAGTAGACTGTTCAAAATCCCAGCATTTTTTCAAGAAGACCAGGTGGAACTCCAGAAAAAGATAGTATTTGTCACCCCAAATCTATCCAGCCCTCTATAGCACAAACAGCACAAATCTATCTAGCTCTCTATAGAGCATGTCATCATGACAAGGTTCTTAGAATCTTAGAATGCCTTTGTAAGCATACTTCTTTGATTTACATATTTTCTCCATTCTGCCAGGAGTGAATTTTATTACCTAATCATTTGCTTTACCCACATTTGCCATTTAGGAAACTCTATCTGTTATTCCCAGTGCAAACAACGTGGATATTTTACATCTCCATGTGTTCAATAAAATTTCCCACTTTAAATAGCTCTGTGGGAGTGAGGGTCATGGAGACCAATATGCCCTAAAGTTCAAATATGCCCTAGAAACATACATTCTTGGAAGACATCTATGAGTACCTATATGCCACTTGAGAGTGCGCCCGGTAAGCAGGGATGCTGGCTCAGTGTGTTTCAGTGCAAAATGTATGCTTTGCTTGCAGAAGGTCCCTGGCTGGATTCCTGGCTTCTCCGGGTCTGGCTAACAGAGAACATTGCCTGAATTCCTGGAGAGCCACTGCTCTTTGGTTTCAGCACTAGGCTAAATGGGTTGCAAGGCAGCTTCCTGTGCGCTGTTACCTACCTTCTCCATTTTGATAAGAAAGCAGTCAATATAGTCACGGGGGTTCTCAGGGTCCAGAGTCTGCCTGTGGGACTTTACCTCCTCACGGATGTAGGCCTGCAGTTTTTCACAATCAGAAAATATCTTCTTGTAAGGTCCAGGCAGGTAATCCATCATTTGAGGGAAAGAGGTATATAACTGGAATAGAAATAACAGCCTTAAATGTTTCAGTCCAACCTTTGAGATCAACAACCTCCAAAGGCTGCAGCTAAATGTGGCCCCAAAAAGTTACAGCAGAGGTTTGTTTGGTTGTTTGTTTATTTGTTTATGGGTTCATTTGGGTTCATTTTTACTATATGCCAGGTTGTTCACATCCATGGAGAAAATGGAACACTATGTCAAAGTTGTTGCCGGACAGACAAAGTTTTCCTATGAGTGGGCGGCAGAGGGAAGAGGCGGTGTGGCCAGACAGCCAGATGCAAGGCCAGCAGGATTGTTATGGCTATGTCTTGTGTATTAGAGAAGGCCACACGCCAGAGCACTGATTGGATCACCCCACTTATTCCAGGGTGACAAGGTAGCATAAAAAGGCTGGTGTTTGCCTTGACCAGCTGCCAATTAGACACCCTAGCTGGACCTGTCATGCCATTGGCAGTATACTGATAATCAAAAAGAGGAAATGCTGCCTGATTTTTCTCCGTTATCTTCTGTTATTCCTCTTTATCCAATTGCTGGACTGCTGGTATGTTTTTACTAAGCCTTATCTTAGAGTGCGGCAATAAATCAAGCCTTTAAGTCTTACTTAATGAGCCTTTGGAATTTTTTCTGCTTCACTGGGACCCTCCACTGCAGCAAAGCCTTGCTTCACAGATTGCACTGTGCTCATGCTCAGAGGAGCCAAATCTTGCCAATCCTGACAGGTTATGGGCCCAGCCTCATGCTCCTGATGCACCAGAGGGTCAAGTGCACCATGTGAAGTGCCAGTTCCAGTCTACGGCTGCCTGCTGAGAGCCTGCTCAAGGACAGTCTCTTGTAAGTGAGCGTCCTGGCATAGGAAGGGCCTGGAAGGCGAGAAAAGCTGCAAGGATGGCGTCCACAGGAAGTGCAATCTGCCCCTGGGCAGATTGAATGAGAGGAACTATCTCACTTGGGCAGTGAAGATGGAGATGCATCTGCAGAGAGAGGGGTTGTGGAAGGCTGTTGCTGCTCCCCCAGGGCCCCCCCTCAGTATAGCAGATGCCAGGATCAAGGAGAAAGCCATCGGTAACATTTTTCTGGCTTTGGAAGATAGCCAGGTAAATCATGTCAGGCACCTCACCACGGCACAGGCATGTTAAGACACTTTGCAGGCCATGTACATCCGCCCTACAGCTGGGAGTAAGCTGCTCCTGTTAAGGAGGCTCTACAGGGCACAGCTGCAGCCTGGTGGGTGCATGCAGGATCATCTCCAGCATTTGACCTCCCTGTTCGTTGCCTTACAAGAGAGGGGGAAGGAGATCTCTGAGCTTGACAGAGTCTACTGAATACTGAGCTCCCTAGATGCAAGCTGGGATGTGTTCATAGCTACCATCGAAGGCATGCCGGAGCAAGACCTCACTGTGCAGTATATTTCTGGGCGTCTGTACGAGGAGGAGGAAAGGTGGTTGAGAAGAGCCAGCAAGAGCTTATCAATAGGAGCAGCAGCAGTGGCAGCAAGATTGCCAAGGACACTGACTTTGCCTGGACTGAGTCTGAGTCTACCAAGAGGGTGAATGCTGTGAAAAGATGTTTTCAGTGTAGATCCATGAAGCATCTGTGGAAGGACTGGCCGGACAGCAGAGGCAGCGTGCCAAAAACTCAGGGCAAGAGATCCAAGGACAGAGGGAGTCATCGGCCAATTTCAGCCATGGTTAAGGGCTGTGAAACCCAAGGGACTCTCTGGCTGCTAGATAGCAGATGTTCTCAACATCTGGCTAATAGCAGGGGCATGTTTAAGACACTGGGCAAAGCAAACATTGACTCTGTTTCCCTTGCTAATGGGTCTAAATGTAGGGTGGAAGGCATGGGGGAAGCCTTTGTTCCTGCTCTGGAGAATTACCTTGACAATGTCCTTTATGTGTCCTCGTTAGAGTTTTGCCTGCTGTCAGTATCTGAGTTGGCACTGAGTGGGCATGACGTTCTGTTCTCTGGAAATACAGGTAAGGTAATCAGAAATGGGGCTGTGTGTGTGGTCAGTGAGCTCAAAGACTGGCTATTTAAATTCTTGCCAAAACAAAATACCCACATGGCGTATAGTAATAAGCCCCAGCATGATAATTGCATCCACCTGTTGCATAGGAGGATGGGGCATGCCAGTTTCCAAGTTCTAAGGAAACTGCCGGAGTGTTGTAAAGACTGCAGAGTTAACCCTTGTGATGCCTTTTTGGGTTGTACTGTCTGCAAGCAGTCCAAATCTAAGGTGCAGCCACTTCCTAAGTTTAGTACCAGGGTATTTACACAGCCTTTTCAGTTGGTGCACTCAGATTTCATTGGTCCCATGCCCAAGTCTCAGGGTGGGGCACGGTATGTGATGCTCCTGGTAGATGACTACAGCAGGCACATGTTCTGCTATCTCCTGAAACAGAATTCCAAGGTGTGTGGAGTGTTTAAAAATTGGTGTGCCTATGTGGAATGTCAATTTGGATACAATACCAAAGCTCTCCAGACTGACAGGGAGGTGAATATTTGGCTGGGAGTTTGCAGCATTGGTTAAAGAAAAAGGGCATAAATCACAGCTTAACTGCCCCCAATTCTCCGGAGCAGAACAGAGTTGTGGAGCATAATGGGGCAGTGATCCAGACAATAATGAGTTCCTTGTTGGCAGACGCTAATATGTCTCAGAAAGCTTGGGGTGAGGCAATGCTTACTGCCAATTACATTTGTAACAGACTTTGGTACTCCGTCATAAAGGTACCTCCCTTCGAAAAACTGTATGACAAGAAACCTTCTGTTGCTCATATGAAGGTGTTTGGGTGCTATGCCTGGGTGCACATTCCTAAAGCCCAAAGGAGAAAGGAGCAGCCCAAAGCCCACAGGTTGAGATTTGTAGGGTACTCCAGAGGAGAGTATTGCTTTGATCTCTGTAATGGAAGGGTGATGATATCCCAAAATGCTCAGCTTGAAGAGCACAGTAATTGGAAAAGGCAAATTCTGAGGTGCTCCTTCCAATTAGTGATGAAAGTGATGCTGAGAGTGCAGCACATTCTTCTGCAGCTAGCCTGTCAAGGATTAAGCAGGAGGAGGAGACAGAAACCGAGCTGGGAGAGGTGGCTCAGAGTGCAGAGCAGACTGATGGGGAGGAGAAACCTGGCTGCAAAAGAGGCAGATCATCTGATGATGAAAGGGAGTTACAAATACCTAGGCAGTCTGGGAGAAAACCAAAAGGCATTCCTCCACAGAGGTTTGTGGTGCAAAACAGTGTGAAGGTATGCCAAGTGTCCTGAAACCTTTGAGGATGTTCTGAGTTTGCTGAAGACACAGGCTGACTGCTGGTTTGATGCCATGGACCAGGAGATGGAGTCCATGCACAAACATGGGGTATTTACATTGTGTAAGGTGGCAGATGGTGTGACTCTGGTAGGCTGTCGGTAGGCGTACAAACTCAAACGCCTGGCTTCAGGGGAGGTAAAACACAAAGTCAGGCTTGTGGCTCAAGGTTTTTCACAAAGGAAAAATGAATCATTTGATCAAACTTTTGTGCCAACGGCCAGAAGTGAAAGTATCAGGCTGATGTTAGCATAGCACAGAGAAATGCTTTGGTACATCACTTTGATGTCACAACAGCCTATCTCAATACTGAGATTGCCAGAGATCGTCTATATGCAGCAGGCACCTGAGTATGAAACTGGTAAACCAAATCTGGTGTACAGGTTAAACAAAGCCATCTATGGGCTCAAACAATCTGCCCATTGCTGGAACAAGTGCCTGGATGGTGCTTTGCAGGGCTTGGGTTTCAAGCAGAGTGTGGCAGACCCGTGTGTGTACACCAAAGGGTCTGGGAAAGACCAAGAAATTTGATTTAACTCTAAGGCTAATTAATATTTGAGTTGAGAAAAATTGTGCCATTGTGACACCATGACTGACGAACTTTTCACAGTGCCAGAATTGCTTTTCTTACTATCTGGATTTGAATTTGGTTGTGAACTAGGATTGGATTGAGATTTAAGTTTAGATCATTATTATTATAAATTCAGAAATGACAGTTTACTTTGGGGAAGTTTCAGAAGGAGTTACTTATTTATTCGGAACTGTAAAATGTGCAGGAACTTTTGGCACAAGGCAGACGACGTCCTCTGTAAGATTCCATTGATGACTATAAATAATAACTTCAAATGTACTTGCATGGAACTCACCTTCATAAACCGTAAGGACATAAAAGTTAAAATAACTTTTAACCAGATTCAACAATGTTAGGATATACTTTGATGCAACGACAAGTGCACATATGTATTAGAAATCAGCGATGGGAAGATAATAGGATTGAATTAATTTCAGCTAAGCACTGGATCTATGTAGAGCTTACAGATTAACTTCAAATTGATTAAATTGTCAGTAACAGATTCTTTTTCATTCATTAATTTGGAAATTAAAACACTGTTAGAAGGCTCATAATTATGTTATTAATTATATCCAGAATTAATTATATTAATATTCACTAATAAGTGTAAATAGCAGCATAGACTCTCTCTCTCTCTCTCTACATACATACATACATACATACATATATATATAAAATCTTATTATTTAACCTTCTGTAATTTGCTGTGATTATTTTTCATAGGGCGCTGACAGTGTGGCTGGTAAACTGTTTGCTTTAATTGACTCAACTTATTTTAACTGCATTTGTTATTAGTCCTTAATCGAAGAGTGGGCTATCAGTTAAGTAAAGAAATCAGTGAGCATAATAACACTGAACTCGTTGCAGGTGGCTGACTGGAAGTCTTATTTAAGAAGTGATTGTGATTTCCAACTTATGAACTAAGTGGGAGGTTACTGACAGGAATATTGAACAAAACATAGCACTGGGTCTGTGCTGATTAGCGTGCAAGAACAACTCAAACAGCAGGGGAAAATGTAAATGTTAAGGACCCAAATTAAGCCACTTTCTTAAAACATGTTGAACCTTCAAGGCCAAATAGTAGTCGATTGTCCCGGCTGTGCCTGGCTGTGATAAGAAACGTGGCGGAGTGGTTGTTGACCTTGAAGGGCTGGGGCTTTAAAAACACAACTCAATCTGGCCTTACAGTGACACCTTGTGGACAAAATTGAAATGTCTGAAACCCTCTGATCAAATATAAATAAATCTTTTGTAGGATTTGAAATTATATCTAGATAAATATAGAGACTGATAGAAAACTGATAAGTTTTGAATTTGAATAAACAGAGAAGTATGAGGAGGCAAAAAGATTTGAGAGAAGATTTGAGAGAAGAAAATTTGAGAGAAGAGGAGGAAGTCAACAAGAAGAAAGGCTAAGGTTTAAAGCCATGTAAGGCCCTTTCCTCACGTGGGGGGGCTGAAACGGGGCGGCACACGCAGGGGCGGAGTTTACCTGGTAGCGGGTTGCTCCATCCCTGCAGGGAACACGGTTTCGCCGCTCTATACGCTGTTGAATTTCGACAGCGCTCGGCGGCATTCGGCGGCGCCCAAAATGGCAGCCGGCAGCTTCCAGCGGTGATCCGCCAATCAGGGCAGCGCGCCAGCCGGAAGCCCGCCCCCGGGCAGATCTGCAGGGATGTGCTACTGCGTCTCTGCAGTTCTTCACCGGAGGCTGCCACAGAGCAGCGCGGGTGAGTTTCATAAAAACCACTTGGGAAGGTGGTTTTTATAAAACTCACAGTGCCACCCCTGCGGCTGTGCTAGAGTGGTTTGAGGTGTAGAGCCTCACTTTTTCCAACTGCACTAGCGCACTCCGCAGTGAAGAAGACCTCCTGGAGAGGTCGCCCTAGTGTGGGCAATATGCCTGTGTGGAAAGGACCTAAGAGAAAGCCAACAGATGGAAATGCCGACTCCAGCCACCCAGGCCATGGATTCTCCAGTGTTACAAGAGATGAAAAGATTGACTGCTCAGATCACGCAAAAGCTCAAGAATACAAGAAAAGGGATGAAAGCTGATCTAAAGAAACAGATATGAACTCTAAGTGAAACTGATGATGGAGGAAACTAAAAGAATAAATTAAAAAATTCTAGAATTCTAAGAGGAAATAAAGAGGAAGAAGTTGTTAAATCTGATACTAAGAGTACTCAAGATCAACTCCAGAAGTTCTATAATCTCTCAGAAAGTAGATATAGGGAGAGATCTATTAAACTGAATGAGTGATACCTGAATTGGCGAAATTTATAGGGTGGCCTATAGAGCAACTGGACCTAGAAAATGATAAACTGCATTGCATAAATTCTGCTACTGCTAAGAAAGAAGACTCCACACAATATAGTGATAGTTTTTGTTCAACAGCGAATTAAAGATTTAGAATCCAAAAGCTATATTGAAATATTGATGACAGAGGGACAAGTAATTCAAATTTTTAAAGACATACTGGGACTTGTACTACAGAAAAGGAAAGAGCGTATGTTTTTGACTCAGCAGTTAAAGAAATCCAGAATCAATTTAAGTGCAGAAGGTGTTTCCTTTGTCAGATGGGGTTTCTACACCAGATGATAATAAGACATATTTTTGATAGTTTTTTTTTTAAGTTTCATGGTTCAAGACTATGATAAAATCATCATGATGGGTGAATGAAATGCTATAATGGATCCAATTTTGGACAGAGAATCATGAAAAGAAACTAATAAAGAAGCCTGGCTTTATTAACATTGAGAAATTTGAAGTCTGAATTTATTTGGAAATTTAAAGATAACATTTTAAAAGTTATGAAAATAGTTCAAATTATAAAGAAACACATTTGTTTTTTAAGAAGAACATGAATAAAGGAATTCCTATAAATATTGTATGGGATGCAGCTAAGGCCATCATATGGAGAATAATGATAGCACCAGAATCAGAGCTGAGAAAGAAAAATCAAGAAAAAGAAAATCAAATTTTATTGGAGATAAAAGAAAAAGAAAACGCTTAAGAAATCCCCCATTAAAACCAAGTTACTGGCAGAAATTAAAATACTGAAAACTAACATATAGCATTGTTAGAATCACAAATAGAAAAAAAAGATCAGATTTTTCAAACAAAAGCAATTTGAATTCTCTAATAAGCCAGGCAAATGGCTTACATATACATTAAGGAAGAAAAAGGAAAAAAAAATAACCCCTGAGATAAAAATTAGGGATGAAATTATTACACAACAAGAGGAAACAGAACAGGCATTTTACCTAAACTTTTCAAATATTTGTGCAGAGAACCAACAGATTCTCAGCAGACTAAAATAGAGAACTACCTACAGAAGATAAATCTCCTACAATTAACTGAAGAAGAAAAAGGTCATCTTAACTAGTCCATAACAACAGTGGAGATTTCTGAGGCCATTAAAAGAGTAAAACCAAGGAAATCCCCTGGACCAGATGGGTTCACAGCAGCCTTTAAAAAAGTTTTGGAAAAGAACTTTTACTGCCATTCCATGAAACCTTAAACCAAATCTTAAGTGCAGAGAAACCTCAATCATGGACTATGGCAAATGAAGATTCTTACTGACCGGCTACAAGAAGACCAAGTATGTTTCCTACCAGGCCGCCAATTAAAAGGCAATGTTAGAATCATGCTAAATATTATATAGTATTATCAACACCATCATGATGAGAAATTGGGACTAATATCATTGGATGCAGAAAAGGGATTTGGTAATGTTTTGTGGCAATTCATGTTTCAAATTCTTAAGAACATAAACATTGGAAGTAACTATCTTAAGCAGATTAAAGCAATTTATACAGCTCAAGCAGCCCAAATAATCACCAATTCAGAGAAAACTAAGTCATGTGGAGTTGAAAGAGGATCTAGACAAGGCTGTCCACTTTCACCATCAGTTTTCTTAATCATTATTGAAATACTGAATAATGAGATAAGAGAGAACAAAAATATGCAAGGATTAAAGATTAAAAATATGACTTTTAAGCTTCAGGTATATGTGGACAACCTTGTTTTAATTCTGGAAAATCCTCTTGGCTTGATAGACAATTTTATTCTGATCCTAAGAGACTTTGGACAAGTTGCTGGATTCAACTTCAGTTAGGAAAAGTCTGTTATATTAACTAAAAATCTAACTGCAAAAGAAAAGGAATTTTAAAATAAGATAAAATTTAAGATAGAAAGAAAAATTAAATATTTAGGCATATGGCTAACTAAAAACAACCAAGAGTTATTAAAAAACAATTATCTGAAAACACATCTGATATCGACAAGTTGGAGCGTGTCCAGAGGAGAGCAACCAAAATGGTGAAGGGTCTGGAAGCCATGCCCTATGAGGAGCGGCTTAGGGAGCTGGACATGTTTAGTCTGCAGAAGAGAAGGTTAAGAGGGTACATGATAGCCATGTTTAAACATTTGAAGGAATGTCATGTCGAGGAGGGAGCGAGCTTGTTTTCCACTGCTCTACAGACTAGGACAATGAGCAATGGATTCAAGCTGCAGGAAAGGAGATTCCGCCTGAACCTCAGGAAGAACTTCTTGACAATCAGAGCTGTCCGGCAGGGGAATATGCTGCCTCAGAGTGTTGTGGAGTCTCCCTTTTGGAGGTTTTTAAGCAGAGGCTGGAAGGCCATATGTTGGGAGTTCTTTGATGTGTGTTCCTATATGGCAGGGAGTAGGACTAGATGGCCCCTCAGGTCTCTTCCAACTCTATGATTCTATGATTCGTAGGAGGGAAATTAAGAAAGAGGCATGGAGGGTAGATGTTTGTTGGTACAGCGCCGCTCAAAACTTTTAAAACTATCTTGCTTTAATCAACAAAGAGAAGGAAGATGAAACCTGGCTCAGTCTTTTTTCCCCTCAAGATTGGAAAGATCTGACTGACACATTAAGCAAGAAAATACATAAGTGATTTAAATGATTTGATCTACTACCTGATATTTCTTGCTCTGATTTGATGGGAATTGAAACTGGGGAACAGCACAAATTTAAAACAAATTTTAAATAAGCATCGCTGAGCTTGCTAAGACTGTAACTGAAGTATAAAAATACTTTCAAACATTAATAAATTTTGAGACAGTTCAGAAGTGTGGGGACTGCCCAGCTGGAGTTCGTGGGAAACGAGAGGAGTGGAGAGACGATGAGCTGCAGCTCACTGGGTCAGTCAGGAGGACACAGAATTTAAAAAATCTTATAGAGACCTTTAATGAGCTACGAAAAGCTTAATAAACTCCGTAAACCAGTGGTTCTCAACCTGTGGGTTCCTAGATGTTTGTGGACTTCAGCTCCCAGAAGCCCCAGCCACTATGGTCAATGCATAGGGCTTCTGGGAGCTGAAGTCCAAAAACAGCTGGGGACCCACAGGTTGAGAACCACTGCCGTAAACTTAAAGGACTTTTTTTAGGCTACCTACAACCTTAACTAATTAATTCTCAGCACATCTTAATAATTAATTCTTAAAACATCGGGTTTACAAATCTTAAAAAATCTGGAATTTGAACAAATTAACTGAGATCAGAGGAAATAGTGAATCCGATCCACCCTAGTTTGAGCTCGTGTCAGGGACACACTGTGGTGCCAGATACAAGGGAGAAGACATTGATAAAGAATTCTGGAGCTCGCTGAGGGGAGATTAAAGGGAAATTTTTAGAGCATAAAGTGCACAGACCATCAGTTTGACGAAAAAACTTGAATGTTCCAAGATCGCAAAAGAAAAAAACTGGCCCAGAGATGTTGTGGTGTGTCTAATGAGGGCCAGAATAAAAGAAAAAATTCTGCAGATTAATTATGAACACAAGTTATTTATAGAAAACAACAAAATAAACATCTTCATAGATGAACCCTATGAAATACTGAAGAGAAGACAAGAATTAAAATGTTTAACTCAATTTTTACAAAAATATGGAATAAACTATAAATGGGAGAGGGTGGAAGGGATCTCCTTCTCCCATAAACAAAAAAGATATAAGATTACAATAACTACAAAAGCAAAGGAAATATTTGAGAAATTGAAGAAAGATCTCAAAAGCGCTCCCAAAAAAAGAGCAAAAAGAGGTAAAGAAGAAGAAGAAGAAAGGAATCAAGACAAAAATAGAAGAAAAGGTGGTTCCTGACACAGATCTCAATGAAGACTTGGAGACAGAAGAAAAAGAAGAAAAAGAGGAGAGCAAAGCAGACATAGATTTGGACCAAGAGGAAGAACCTCAGAAACCTGAACTAGAATTAGAAGATCTTTATGAGGAAGATGAAGTAATATAGAAAGAAGGAGCAAAGAAGAGAAAAGGGGTGAAAAAAATAACATAACAAGGTCAACATGAAGATTAAATTTCAATCTTGGAATGTTAAAGGACTGAACTCAAGTTACAAGAGAAGACAAATATACCACTATTTAGAAAAAGCAAAAACTGATGTAATCTGTTTATAGGAAACCAGAACTCAAGATTCGGACTCTAAATATCTGAAAAACCCAAAGTTAGGGAAAAGCTTCATAACAGCTTTCCAAAATAAATAAATAAAAAATAATAAAGAGGTGTACTATTGTACATTAATTCAAGATTTTCAGCTGAAGATATTTTTTGTGACATACAAGGACATTACATAGAGGTGGAAGTTCAATATCCAGATTTTAAACTGTTGGTAATAGGAATTTACTCCTCATTAGAAACTCTCTATTTTCATTAGAAAAAAAAGATAATTTTTACCAAAAGATTGAAAAAAAACTGATCAAATACACAGAAGAAAGAAATCAAGATAATATTTTGCTACTTGGGGATATGGACAGAGTTATAGATTCACCCTGAATAGATCTTCAGTAAAACACCATAAGAATAACCACGGGAAGCTCCCACAATCCTTTTTTTAAATTAAAAGATTCTTCATCACTATTAGATGTCTGGAGACATAAATACGGAAATGCTAAAGGTTACACATTTTATTCAGATTCCCATAAAACAATGTCAAGGATAGATATGTTTCTGATATTGAAACCACTGCACAAAAATATAAAAAATATGGAGATCCTACCAAAAATGCTTTCAGACCACAATTTAATTCATCTGGAACTCTTAATTACCAAGAAAAATGCAACTTTGAGACTTAATGACTTCCTAACTCAAAATGAAGACTATCTGAAGACAGCTAAAGGGACATTAAGATACTATTTTAAGGAGAACATCTCAACCGAATTATCAATGAGGACTATATGGGATGCAAGCAAGGCAGTCCTTAGACATCATTTTATTAAATGGAGCTCAGAATGCAAGAAGAAAAGACAAGAAAAATACCAAAAAATCTTGAAGGATATATAAAAAAAGGACAGTTTAAGGAATGATACGACTAATCAAAAACTAAGGACAGAACTCAAGATACTTCAAGAGCAATTAAAAGCAGAAAATCTGATAGAGATTGGAACGAAATTAAAGAAAGCCCAACAAAAACACTTTGAGTGTGTGAACAAGCCAGGAAAGTGGTTAGCCTACAAACTAAGAAAAGACAGAGAAAAAAGTCTCATATTAGAGGTAAAGACAGGAAAGAAGACAGTCACAGACCAAGAAGCCATAAAACATATCTTTCATAAATATTACACAGAGTTATTTGATGCAAATATATCTGGCATAACGAAACTTAAGATAAATGAATATCTTGAAAAAGAAACATCTTTCAAATAACAGAAGAGCAGAAGGAAATGTTGAATGCATCCATAACTGTCACGGAAATTACAGAAGCAATTCATAAATTAGGGACTACAAAAGCCCCGGGTCCAGATGGATTTACAGCCGCTTATTGGTTGACAAAGCTTTTAGAACATAATGATCTAGATAGAATGACTTTGATGTTAAAAGGGAAACAGATAAGCAAAAAAGAAGACATGTGGAACACAATTAAGAACTATACGGTAAATGAAAAAATGAGGTAAACAAGATATAGGAATAAGACCGTGGAAGCTTAATTGTATTAAGTGTGATTATACTACAATTAAAAGATAAAGACCAGTCTACTAGATAACATATTGCTTTTTCTAATTTACAGAAGAAGTGAAATTTAGAATGAAATTTAAACTGTAAGAAAATGAGAAAGGTAACCAACAGTTAAAAGGCAAACATCATATAAGCAGCAGATACCTATACATACAAATACACACACACATATATATACAGTAAATGAATATATATAATAGATTATTATTAGATTTCAAAGTAGAAAGAGGAGTGAGGAACAATGTAGGGGTTGATTATAAACTGAACCATGAGGATGTCTGGAAGTGTATAAGAAGATAAATAATAGGATAAAATGCTGCAATTAATCATTGATTTATAGATAGATAGATAGATAGATAGATAGATAGATAGATAGATAGATAGATATTCTTCTCTATTTTCACATCGTAGAATGTTATATGGAATTGATTTCCAAATCTATTCAATATGTGATTGTTTTTGGTTTTGTTTTCCATTTTTTTAACCTTCTTTCATATATTTAATTATAGTTTCAATAAAGAATATATTTTAAAAAAATAAAATTCCAAGATAATGAAACCCATTTTTAAATCCAGAAAAGAACTAATGGAAGAAGGGAGAAATTGTCCTTAGCTCTTATACCGGTAGCTATATGCTAGATGTAAATAGGACAGTACAGAAAAAATAATAAACATTTCAACCTCAGAGTTAGATGCAGGAAACAAACAAGTTACCAACAAGTTCTGTAAACTGCTATTGAAATGGGAAACAGAACATGAATCAGTTAAGAGCTGTAGGATAATACTGGCCCAAGACATTGGACATCCTATTGTTGTGTTCCACATGCATTGTTATTATTCGTATTATTGCATTTTTGTCAGTTATTTATGGAAAGTTTATAGACTTTTTGACATGCAATTTTGCAATGACAAAATAAAAAATTTTGCAATAAAAAACACTTGTTTCAATGGCCCAGCTATCCTTTTCCTTCCCTCAGACTATTGTATATTCAGCAATGTTCTGTTGTGCCGCTACATACAAAAATGGTGACCACATGAACACAAAAAAAATTCTCCATTGCCCACATACACACACATCACCAACATTTTGGTGGCTTCTGCAGTGCCCCTTCAAATGACACAGCATTCTGAGTTGTCTAGATCCCTGTTCACATTTTTCTATACATGAAGAGAGGATGCAGGAAACATCTGCTCCAGCCCATCTTCTCCTCTACTTTCTACCCATGCTGCTGAGAAATACCTGACACAGAGCTGTAATTATGTAGGACACATCATGGCTGGGCCAGAGCTTTTTCGAACCACAGCTCTCTAAATCTCCTCATGGTCATGCTGCCTGTAGGTTTTTGAAAGCTAAGGCATACATATGTTGGCTTACTTTTTAATCCCATCTCTCTCTTCTCTCTCTCTGTATCTGGTTTGTGCCACTAAAGAAAGGCCACTTCTGTTGTCACTGACATGGGCAGTGGAAAATGAAAAACAGCGGAAAGGTGGACAACCTACTGCTAACTATATGCTGCCCAGGCCAAGTCTCCAAGCTTCCTTGTCCCTGGCCTGCTCAGGGAGCCAGTTTCTACTCCACCTTCCAGAAATGGGTGACATTTTAATTCTGATGGTTTCCATCACTCAGCTTTCAAAAACAGGTCTGCGGAAAGATTTTCAGGTTACAAGCAGTCAAGAATCCACTTGTCAGCTCTCTCTCAAGGAACATGGAAGAAGGACTTCTCACCTCTGCCATCCTGATTGTGGGAGGCCCTCCCTTTGGTGGACTGAATGGCGCCAATGTCGGTCTCTTTCTGGCACCAAGACAAAGGGTGTTTTTCAAAAAGAGTCTTTGGAGACTTGTTTATTTCAAGGTGTACTTCTACATGGTTTTAATTTGTTGCAGTTTTTAACTGTTATTTTGTATAATATGTTTTTATCTTGTCTAAATTAATTGTGATTTTAATCTGGGAGTGCATTAAATTTTTGACGTTTCTGCACTGTGAGATCCCATGATAATGGGCAGGATAGAAATGATTAAATAAAAATAAAATAAAAATTAGCACTGGCCCCATCTCAAAGTATGATGGTAGGAATGTGGCGTGCAAAGGAGCAGGTTTCCCACACAGAAGGAATGACATACCATGCCTGCATAAGTCCGAAATAGATTTGCTAGTTGCTCCACAATTTGTATGTGCCTTGCCATGATCTCATCTTGGTAGTCAAACCGTCTCCCAAAGACAACAGCGCAGATCACATTAGAAACAGCATTTGTGAGGCTTTTTTGCAGGTCAAAGGTTTTTCCTGCAAGGAAAGGAGGGAACAGTAAATGGCGCTGGACAAATACATTCCATCTTTCTCAAATCTCTTTTCAAAGTTAGATAAATTCTTTAACCTCCTGAATCTGACCCATTATACTTTAGTAGTTACATAAATTTGCTTTTCCCAAATCTAGGTCCCTTGGTTCCCATAAAGCACAGCTCCTCATCTTCTCCTCATGCTTGCTCCCCCAGCACGACTTCTTTCTCATCCTTCCCAAAAGGGTCATTTGTTGTTGCTGCTGCTCTGTGCCTTCAAGTTGGCAACCCTAAGGTGACCCTATCGTGGGGTTTTCCAGGGCTGAAAGTGTGTGATGCACCCAAGGTCATCCAGTGTGTTTCCACGGCCAAGTGGGGAACTGAACCCTGCTCTCCAGGGTCATGGTCCAACACTCAAACCACTCACTACACCACCACACTGGCTCGCTAGATCACTGGGACTCCACAAACACGCATAGCCCCATCCCCTGTTGCCCTCCCTTGACCTTTTCTAACCCTTTCCTTGCTCAGTCACTGTTGTCCTTGGCCTACCCATCTCGTCTCCACTTCCTACGAATCCCTCTAGATCCATGCTAGGAAATAAGGACACCACCGCAGGAAGTTAACCCTTCACATTGAAGTATCCCATCCAGCCCCTCTCCTAAATATTAAGATGGTCTTCTAAAACCAATCCCAGGCTCAGGAGGAGTTGGTCATCGGTGCCTAAGCACCATTTTGCCAATGCCCACTTTAGGCAATGTTGTGGTGGCAACGCTACTACATGTATTTTGAGGAAAAGAGCATTACAGCTCCACTCTTCACTCACAGATCTTCAGGTAATGCATTCATCCTATTGATTTAACCTGCATCCATCCAATGCAAAGCCTGCCCATTCCCATATAAGCCTGCTCATTTTCTAAGATCTGACTGAAGCGACATTTCTGGGGCCCTTGACACTACACAATTATAACAACTCCTTTCCATTTTCACTCTCATGGCTGCATGGGATTTGTAGTCTGGTGAGGCACTAGAGGAGAATGCTAAAGGCCCCTCCCTCAACTGCAAAATGTCATGGCTATTAACATGGAATCACGGGGATGTAACAGTGTAGACTAAAGAGGCCCCAGGCGTTTTGCTTATTTTGGAAGCAAGATTGGTAAGGAATGTGCCAACCCAGAGTGTGGAGCACCTTGGACCATGCAGTTTGGCTAAGGATGAACAGATCTGTCAATCTGGAGTCTTCTAGCATTTCGTTTTCTTTGTCTCATGTTTGTTTGATCCAATCTGTTTGTGAAGAGACTTATAATAAGTTTCTCAGCCAAACTCTATAGGTACAGCTGTTCCCTCCATTAACAAACCATATATTTTACCTTTCCTTGGTGGTACTGCCAGACAGAGAAGGAGCAGGAGAAATTACAAACAATTCATCATCAAAGAGATGGGCCAACACATACAGTAAACTCAGCTTTGAATAGCTTTTAGCATGTAACTGATGTTAGAACTGACAAGACTTACAACTTTAGTCATTATGTGGTTAATTGGTCTATTGGTGTTATAGAGGACCTTCACCTGCTACTGTTATTGGAGGTAGTTGTAAAGGCTCTATAAGAGTAGCATTCTCTTAGTGAACACTCACTTCCTGATTTGCTCTGATCTGCTGTTGTTTGTATCATATTCTGCTTCATTGTGGTATTGTATTATATTTTGATATATTTTGTATTTTCACTTGCCAAACTTGCTCATGTTCTCTTTTAACCTTTTGTACATTAAGAACCCATATGCTATTTTTATCTTTTAACTAGAATATATAAAAGACTATTTCTCTTTCCCTATTTTGTCTTCTGAATTTCCTTCGTATTTACACCATTACTCAGCTTTTAAACAGCTTGCATTTATTCAGCCCTTCTCCTGAATGGGCAAACTTGTCAGCTTTGCCTTCTCTCACATTTGAATTTTTAAAGTATCAAAATATTTTCTCATATTCCAGAAGAAATCTGTGAATTTGGAAAAGTTCTTCACAAACTAAACTTCTCCCAGTAATATTCTGACCCATTCCTTGGTATAGTCGGCTTCTTCAAAACACACATTATTAGAGTTGCACCCAAAATATTGCCGAAAGTGGGCACTGGCAAAGGTCTACCATGGTAAACTTTTATATTTGAACAAGGTTTCATTTTGTGGGGCAAAAAGCATTGTGTGATTTGACTATGATATCTAGGTAGGTGCATACAGATGGTGAGCCAGCATGGTACAGCGGTTTCAGCATTGGATTACAGCCCTGCAGGCCAGAGTTTGATTTATCACTCATCCATGGAAACCCACGGGGTGATCTTGGGCACGTCACACACTCTCAGCCCCAGGAAACCCCATGATAGGTTCAACTTAGAATCACCATAAGTCAGAAATGACTTGAAGCCATACAACAACAAGATATAGCTATGAGATCCAGCATAGTGTAGGGGTTTGAGTGTTGGACTATGATCCTGGAGACCATGATATGATTCCTCACTTGGCCATGGAAACCCACTGAGTGACCTTGGGAGCGTCACACACACACAGCTTCAGAAAACCCCATGATAGATTTGTCTTATGGTCACCATAAGTCGGAAATGATTTTAAGACACATGACAACAACAACAAGAGATATCATAATCGAGTCACAAAAACTATAGAGACAGAGTAAAACGGCAATTCTTGTAAGCTACTGCAAGTGATGCCTTTGCATTAAAACGATTGGATGTAAGTTATCTAAGTCAGAAAAAAATAAAGAGAGAGCAATGCAGAATGCTTCAAGAAGTTGCTGGGGACAGAAGTGGAGTGACAGCTGTTCCTGTTTAACAACATTTCTCCATTTCTACCATTTACATTTTCCTGTGGCACTGATGTGTAGAAGGACTTGGGTGCTTCCTTTCGGAAGACTTTCAATATGCTCTGCTTAAAGAGGACTGTATGGCACAGCAGTTAGGTTGCTGGACTGAGGCATGGGCAATTCAGGATCAACTCCCCACTGCATAACTAACTCAGTGGGACAGTCACTGCTTCTCATCAAGACCTGCTTGACAGGGCTCCTGTGAATATAAAGGAGGTCGGAAGGGAAATAGTATGTTCCACTGAGATCACAAGAGCAAAAGCCAGATAGAAAAACTCTCTATCTGTTCCCTGTAACATAAGACAATCTTTATCTGTAGACCATTTTTCCTGCTCACAAGGGCTGCTTTTTGTTTTTCTGGAATAAACTGGAGAGGACAGAACCTTGTAAGGTTGTGGTTACATCTTTCACCAGGCAAAGCGCTTCCTCTTGCACCTTCTTGGACATTGTTTTCTTCCCCATCCCAAAGTCCCTCAGGGTGGAAAGTGTGAACTGGCGGAACTCCTTCCATTTTGCCTGAGATTTACTGCTCAGCCCTGAAACCAAAGAGATAAAAAGCAGTTTGTAACATTCAACAACCAGCTGGAAGTTTGTACACAAGCAATGAATTCTATCATTTCTGGTTGCAATGAGTTATTCAACCGTTTGTTGTTGCTGTTCTTTCAAAAGTTTTGATAAGCAAGTTCACAGAGCTAAGGACTACATGCTGCAAGCATTTTTAAAACATTGGCTTTCATACAATTTACAAAAAAACCTCTGATAAACTATCAATTAGCAAGAGTTAAATATATAGACAAAGCGTAATCTAGATAAAGCAGAGAGAGGTGGATCTCATGAATTAAATAAGAACTACAGAAAAGATAGCTGGAAGCCATCTTTTTCTTTCTCTGTTGTGATATCTGCAGTTTTTGCTACTTAGGTATACTGGGTTCATGGGTAGTAATGTAAGTTTTGCATGCAGCTTTGATAGTTTGTGATTTGTTTTTTCTTTTTTATTATATGTGTTGTTCAATTTTTATGTCATATAGATTTCATGCAATTAAAATGATATTTTTAGAAAAAAAAGAAGAAACCACACAATGTTTGGTGCCTATCTGTAATTTGGGATTTATTTTGTGCAAAATTCATACATTGTTGTTTTTTGCACAGAAAACAACATTTTCTTTGCAGCATGGAAAATGATATTTCTATGCAAAATATTGTTTCCAATGCAATGAATGCTGTTTCTGGGCAAAACAACTACATGAAAATGTCATGCAGAGAAAGTTTTGACCTCCAAAGATTCTCATCGGTCTAGAATGCTTCTCATTGGGGTTTCTCGCTACTCAAAAAAAATGCTTTTAGCCATTTTATGAATATTTTTAAATATTCTTTCCATCTCTAGTGTGTACAGGAGAAACTCCCAGGACAAAAGAAGTGGGGTTTTTTGGTGGAAATAAGTTTTACACTTAGTTTTGCGCATGCCCACTCACTGAAGCGGGCAACATAAAATAATTATAATTTGCTTGAAAATGTGTTTCTTTGTTGTGTACACTAAGAGCATGCACATTCTTTGTTGGGCTCATAACAACCAGAATGATGGCTGAGTAGCCTCAGGACACAGCTGATGGATACGCAGCGGAGGGTGGGGGGAGGTATTTGACTCCACTGCCACTGTCACTTTTCCAACAGAAATGACCAATGGAGCCTTCCTTGAAATGCGAATAGCAGCCTCAGAGTGCATTCCTCATTATATACCCCATGATTTCAAAACTACTGAGCCTTCCAAGTAGTTGCTAGTTATGTAACAAACCTCAAACCTGAAGGTTCCGCAACAGAAACCAGGGGCAAAACACATACTTGGAATTCAGGAACAGGGTGCCTCTGACCACATTGTAAGATTTGTTCTCAGTGCCAGAATTGAATTGTGATTTTACAAAATTTATCTGTAAGGTCACTCAAATCATTTTCATTTCAGCAAATGAATATAGATTTGCAATGTTTTTTTTAAAGCAACCCTTACTTTCAAATGCTTGTGAATTTTCCTGATTCCCTCCAAAGCACCCAGAGATCACTGATAGATCCCAATCTATTGCTCACTTGTGTCTTAGAATCTTAAAACCAAATTAAGAACACATGAAAGAAAGCCAGAGCCCACCTTGATCCTTCAGTGCCCGAACCACGATGGGGTTGGTGGGACGACCACTAAATGCTTCACCATGATCCACCAAAGCATCTTTTATCACCTCATATCCACAAAGCACAACCGCAGGCTTTGGTCCCATCCAGATAGTGAAGATGGGACCATATTTCTCAACAAGCTGGAGACAAAATCAAAGACAAGTCTGTTTAATAAGGCAATGAACATTCCTTTGGTGTAGTTATCTGAGGGATGCTTTCATTATTTCTCAGAGTAGGACGTCTTCCACCAAACAATCTAGCATGAACAACCAAATGACCTTGCCTCTTTCATCATATCATATCCAAAGGGCACAGATGAAGGATTTGGTTCTAGTCCATAGATGAACAGAGGACCAGTTCTCTTAGTAAGCTGAAGCTAAAAATCTCTTAAATTAGACAATGGAACCCATGTCAGAGTGATAATCCTGTGGGAATGTTACATAATCTTGTACATTATTGGGAGGATATGGGTGTAGCAGGGTGGGGATGGGCAGGTTGACACACACCATCTTTGTCACAGACTTTGAAATATTAAGCAGAAAAGGATAGTTAAATCTTAGCATGCTTATATTGGCCATTGCCTCCAGTTCATGATTAGTGCCTCAAACAACACAGTGTTGTTGGAGGGGTGAGGTTAGGTTTATTACCATTTCTTATTTTGTGCGACTTTTTAAAATCATGTTTCTGTGTGTGTTTGTTTTTCCTCAAAGCACTGTACCCCCCACACTAAGGTGTCACACCAGTTACACCAAAGACACCACTTGTTTTAACCACCCCTTCTTTAAACTGCTCTCTTCTTTCTTAAATCATGTAAGCCACTGAGTGGCCTGTATAAATCACTGGGCAAATCCACAGGGCTATTCTTCAGTATTTTTGAATGTTACTGCCACTTGGCAGAGAGAAGAGTTGCCCTCTTTCATGTTAAATGAGATATTCACATTGCTTCTCAGAAAAGTTCTAGTTTTTCTGTCTGCCAGTTCACACGTTCTCTCTTAAAGTAGAAGCGGTAAGTTTAATCATCTTGTTTGATAACGCTGTGGGTATGCCGTTATCCATGTTGTCAATCTCCTTTTGTCACAATGTCCAACGTGCACAGTGCTTTAGTAGCCTGATAGAATTCTTCTCATTTAAAATAACACTTTCTTTTCCATGTTTCAGTTTTAAATGAGTATTGACGACTACTAATCTTATAAAGTTTTATACCAGAAGTGGATGACTACGGAAGAATAGAGGGTTACACTACTCCCCCAGAAGAATTTGGACAGCTGTATGCCCCCAGTGTACCCCCACAAAAAAAATAAAAAATGCCCCTCAATAACCTCTGGGTGCCTGAGAGGCATTTTAGCCAAGTTTTTAGGCCCCTCTAGACCAGTAATTCTTAACCTAGGGGTCTGTAGACCTCTCTTAGGAAGTCCACAAAGCTCTGCTGCTGGACACCACCAGCAGTGGCAGAAAAAGGGAAATGGTGGCAGGAGGGTGCAAGTGCTGAAACTCTCCCTTGTTAAAGACTTTGTGTCAGGGACACAGTAACAAGAGGTATAGGTGCTGAGGGACACAACAGCAGGCATGTACCCACAGCACCAGGCATGTATTTACAAAGAAGGGAGCAGTTCTGGTGCCTGCACCAGTCGCTCCCCGCAGCCACGTCTCTGATGACAGGGACACAACAGCAGGTGTTTGCCCACACCCAAACTATGACTCTGGATAGGAGGGTTTGTATCCCCATTCAGCCACGGAAACCTTCTGGGTAACCTCAGCCAAGTCACATTCTCTCAGCCTTAGTGAAAGGCACAGGCAAGAAATCTTACCAAGAAAACTACCATGATAAGATTGCATTTCGGTCTCCATAATTCAATTTTCAAAGAGGAGAGACATGATGGCTAGAAAGAATGTCCCTCTATGAATGGCACTTTTTCTTCTTCTCTGCCTTCAAGTCACGTCTAACTTATAGCAACCTTAAGGTGTCCACATCACAGGACTTTTTTGGCAAGATTTTTCAGAGGGGAGTTGCCTTTGTCTTCCTCTGAGGCTGAGAGAATGCAACTTGGCCAGTATCTGAGCAGGCATTTGAAGCCTAGTCTCCAAAAGGCTTTAATAAATAACTAAAAGATTTGAATATTTAAATGAATATTTGAATAGACATTTGAATATTTAAATCTAAATTTTAAATTTTAAATCTTGAGTTAACTCTTGGGGGTCCCTGGTAACAAATTATATTTACAGTGGGCCTCCAATAAAGAAAAGAAAAGGTTAAGAACCATAGCTCTAGACTTCCTGTCTTAATGGCGCCATTTCTGGCAGCTTGGTGTCGCTCGTTGCACCTCTAATCCTCACCTAATGCAGTGTTGCCAGGGATAGCTTCTGGCCAGTAAAACCCACCCCCCAATAAAGTGGGTTTAGAGGGGCTTTCAGGGACCCGAAATCGCTCTCTTGGACTATGGATTGGAAAGCTTTGACAGATTGGAGAGGACGAGTGAGAGCATGGTGTCAAAGAGTTTCACCACCGTGTGAAGAGGCAGCTGATTCTAAAGACCGTTACACGTGGAGAGTGGGAGGGTGGATCAGAAGGAGAGTTAGAGAAGCATCTGGCCATGTCCCCATAGCCAGATGCAAAATGATTACTTCATCTCCTGAGTTTCACTGGGGTCCTCTGGAGGTCTCAGTGCATGATAGAATCAAAGAAGAACAGAATCTTAGAGCTGGAGGGGGCCATGAGGGCCATCTTGTCCTACTCCATGGCACGCAGGAATACACAGACAAAGCACTCCTCCATTTAAAGACCTCCAAAGACACCCTTCACAGCAATCTATTCCACTTTCCAACAGTTGTAAAAGTAAAAATGTTTTCCCTAACATTTAGGTGGAACCTCTGTTCTCAGTCTTCTGCAGGACATCTCTTCAGTTATGTAATAATAGTTATCATCTCACTTCTTCTCATTTCAAAGCTAAACATACCCAGCTCCCTAAGTCATTCCTCATAAAGGTTGGATTCTTGACCTTGCCCTTCTTTCAACATGTTCCAGCAGGTCAATATCATTCTTGAACTGCGCCACACAGTAGTGGACACAGGATTCCAGACGAAGTCTGACCAAACCAGAAGAGACTACTTCCCTCGATTAGGGTGCTATATTCCCATTTATGCAGCTCAGAATTACATTGGCATTTTTAGCCACAGCATCACACTGTTGACTCAAGCTGAATTTGTGGTCTACTAAGACCCCTAGATCCTTTTCAAATATGCTGCCTTCAAGCCAGGTGTCATCCATCCTATATTTGTGTGTTTCATTTTTCCTACCTAGATGCAGTACTTGACATATATTCAGGAATACTAGAACAGACAACAAAGCATCTAAATGTTAAGAACTTCCTGACAGGAAGAACTGTTCAGTAATGGAATACGCTGCCTCAAAGTCTGGCAGAGTCTCTTTATTTGGAGGGGTTTTTTGTTTTTTTTTAAGAGGCTGGAAGGCCATCTCTCAGGGTGCTTCCATTGCGTATTTGTGCATGGCAGGGAGCTCTATTATTCTATGATCCCTGTTGAATTCATTTTATTTGTTTTGTTCCGTTTCTCCAATCTGTTAAGGTCGTTTTGAATTCTGTTACTGTCCTACAGCCCCTTCAAAAAAATTCGAGTCAGCTACATGTTTGATAAGCATCCCCCAAGTCACATCATCATTTTGCATCTGGGTACAGAGACATTGCCACCCACTTCTCTGATCCCTCTCCACTTGCCGTTAGTCACGGAGTGGCCATGACATGGAGCACTGGCTCTATGGCAGTGGTTCTCAACCTGTGGGTCCCCAGATGTTTTTGGACTTCAGCTCCCAGAAGTCCTGAGCATTGACCATAGGGCTGGGGCTTCTGGGAGCTGAAGTCCACAAACATCTGGGGACCCACAGGTTGAGAACCACTGCTCTATGGTAAGTCCAGGGGTGCTGAAGTGCCACGTGGAGCATAATTCTGCTTGTGGAACTACTATGCTAGAATGAGCCATATAGGATTCCAGTCCACACGTGGTCATTTTCTTATCTCATACTGGGGAATCTCTGTTACGTCAACATCCTTGCAAACGATCACTATTATTAAATAACTGTCACTGTCAGTACTTTTTGCATTTAATTTCCCTCGGACTCACAGCCCACGTTCACACCTCTATACCTGAACAGCTGACTAACATTTCATGCATCTGAGAAAGATTTAACCCAGAGGCTTGTCTGTAAACAGCTAGAGAGGGCTAGGATGAAACAGAGAAAGGGCCAGTCAGAAAGTTACTTAGGAAAGTCTGAGATACAGTAATTAACAGTTGGAACCAAGGGAAGGAAGATCTGATTTGAGTTTCGGAGGGCTAAGAATGAGGAGAGTACGTAGGCGGAAGTGTTACTTGGTTTGAACAGAGGGGTTACTGTGTATTGTGTATGGGACAAGTATAAGACCAAATGTTTATTTTATTTGTTATACAATAAATCTTTACTCTTTTTTTTTGCATCTCTTGTCTGATTGTTTTAATTTATGAACAAAACCACTTGACCACATCGAACCCACTGATCAACACAGACTCTTGTCTGGAATAGAGATCACTTTGAGGCCTCAGTATCAGACTTAGGGAGAGACTGTGAAGCAAAAAGGGCAAGACGAGTGATAGGAGCCCAAGGACTCAAGATGTGGGGCCACCCTGGATACTGGATTCATACCCATCAGCAGATATTGAAGGTAATTCGAATAAGCAGAGGAGTGAAATACAGAGGCTTGATGTCACCAAAATCCCACCCAATGTACACTACTACTGTTGGGTCGCAAGGCTTCCCTTTCGTAGTATCATGTCAGAACTAGTAGAAAGGAGTCTGTTTTCATATATATATATACATACATACATACATATGCGCACTTAGGTTACACATTGTATTGTGTATATCTTGCTGCATGCTATCCTTGCTGTCATGTACAAAAGTCTACCTGCAAATTACCTGTATGTACTGGATTGCTATAATGTAACCAGACAAATGCGAAGGGACTGGAGATTAAAAGTGGAAAATGAAGTGTGAAGAGTGTTATATGAACAAAGGGCTGTTGATATAACAGAGAGGACTGAGAGAGCAAGTCAACAACTGCTCAAGTCTGGGAAAACCACCATCCTATGAAAAACAGGGAAAGATCCTGGAGCGAATCATCAAACAGTCAGTTTCTAATCACTTAGAAAACGATGCTGTAATTATGAAAAGTCAACATGGATTTCTCAAAAATAGGTCATGCCAGACTAATCTTATCTCTTTTTATGATAGAGTTACTTGCTTGATAGATGAAGGGAATGCTGTGGACATAGTATATCTTGATTTCAGTAAGGCCTTTGACAAAGTTCCCCATGACATTCTTGCAAAGAAGCTAGTAAGATGTGGACTGGACAGGGCTACTGTCAGGTGGATTTGTAACTGGTTGACTGACCGTACCCAAAGGGTGGTCACCAATGGCAGATTCTCATCCTGGAGAGAAGTGACTAGCGGGGTGCCACAGGGTTCTGTCCTGGGCCCGGTGCTGTTCAATATCTTCATTAATGACTTGGATGAAGGAATAGAGGGCACGCTGATCAAATTTGCAGATGACACCAAATTGGGAGGGGTTGCTAATATGCCTGATGACAGGATCAAAATTCAAAAGGACCTGGACAGATTGGAGAGCTGGACCAAGGCTAACAAAATGAATTTCAACAGAGAGAAATGTAAGGTCCTACACTTAGGCAGAAAAAATGGTATGCAGAAATATAGGATGGGGGACACGTGGCTGGCTAACAGTACGTGGGAAAGGGATCTAGGAGTCTTAATAGACTACAAGCTGAACATGAGTCAGCAGTGTGATGCGGCAGCCAAGAAAGCCAACGCAATTCTTGGTTGCATCAATAGGAGCATGGTGTCTAGATCGAGGGAGGTATTGGTACCACTTTATTCTGCATTGGTTAGACCTCATCTTGAATACTGCGTCCAATTCTGGGCACCCCAATTCAAGAAGGATATGGATAAGCTGGAGCAGGTCCAGAGGAGGGCAACCAAAATGGTGAGGGGCCTGGAAGCCATGCCCTATGAGGACAGACTTAGAGAGCTGGGTATGTTTAGTCTGCAGAAGAGAAGGTTGAGAGGGGACATGATAGCCATGTTTAAATATTTGAAGGGATGTCATGTCGAGGAGGGAGTGGGCTTGTTTTCTCCTGCTCTTGAGACCAGGACAAGGAGCAATGGATGCAAGCTGCAGGAGGGGAGATTCTGCCTGAACCTCAGGAGGAATTTCCTGACGGTCAGGGCTGTCCGGCAGTGGAATGTGCTGCCACAGAGTGTGGTGGAGTCTCCTTCGTTGGAGGTTTTTAAGCAGAGGCTGGATGGCCACTTGTCGGGAGTGCTTTGAGGGTTTTCCTGCATGGCAGGGGGTTGGACTGGATGGCCCTTGTGGTCTCTTCCAACTCTTCATTGCTATGATTCTATGATTCTATGATTCTACCCAATGAAAGCTTAGTGCCGGCAAATTTGTAATGGATTGCTGACAAGAAAATGTAAGGTCGCAGTACAATTCAGTTCTGGCAATTTCCCTGGAAGTGTGCAGTTGGTACCCACAACTATCCTTTGCATAAACTACCATTAACTTCAGAATGTGTTCTTTGGACCAAGAGTTCTCCCATTAAACACAAGTGCGATTGGTTGGTTGTTTCTTTGTTTCAGACTTTATTTCTGCTCTTAGTAAGCTGCGTGTAAACAGTTTGGAAGATAAATTATTCATGCAAAATCAATACAAGGGATGTAAAAAATACCAATTTTCTCATTGTTGATGAGAAAAGGTGTCTCAACACATTGCAATATCCCATGAAATAAATCATTCACTATCAAAGGAAATTGGGGATTTTTTTTGAATTTTTGTTTTTGTTTTTTTTTTGCACAAAAGCCATTGGCCTAAATCTTGTTGCTGGTGCCAACTAAACTACCAAATAAACTATTGAATGGCAAACCAACCCTTGATTTCATTCCCACTGATTGAGTGGGTCTGCTTTTGTTGGGAGTGTCATTTGCATCTTTTTTGCATGGAAAACCCTTAGTACAGGATAAGAAAAGAGTTTTTGTTCATAAAACAACTATTTTTGAACAAATAACTTTTGCTACCAAATCCTGAAATGCAAAATAAACATAAATATGCCAAGACTTTTGCAGCTTTGTCTAGTGGGGAGAAAACTTTTGAAGTTCTTCATTCTTATGAGCAATAAGAAAATAGGAAATTTACAACATAAGCAGATCTAAAGCCCTAATAAACATAATAAAATAAAGGAAAAAAACAAATAAAATTAATGAAAGAACATTATTTAGAAAGTTTACTCCCTTCAGAGACCACCTTTGTTATAAGGGAGAGTACAGAGAAGCATAAAGTGAAGAAGTAAAGATGCATTTTACTTATCCACGCTTTCATTTCTAGAATTTTTGTTTTTTTTTGTCTTAGAGGCTAGTAAGGCGGTAATCAGAAGCCATTTGATAAAATGTGGCACAGAAACTTCAAACAATTAACAATGAGATTCAAAATAAAGTAGAGAAATTGAGAAAGGACACATCAAATGCAAAGGTCATGAAAGAAATCAAGTTTTACAAGAGAAATTAAAATCTGAAAATTCTATGAAAATGTAAAGAAATTGAGAAGAGTTAAACAGAGATATTTCAATAGTGTTAACAAAGCAGGTAAATGGTTAGCCTACATCTTAAGAAGGGAGAATGAAAAAAGAAGGATATTGGAAGTCAGAAAAGGCGAAAAGATATTCTCAAATCAGGAAAATATAAGACGTGTCTCTCACAAATAGTGCTCTGAGCCATTTTATGCTGAAAATGAAAATGAGAAGGTGACTCAAATTAAAGAATATTTGAGTAAACAAAACTTTCTGAAATTATCAGAAGATCAAAGAAACACTTTAAATTCTTTGATAACAGTGCTGGAAATTTTAAGGGCTACACAGAAACTAAAGACTGCCAAGGTCCCAGGACCAGATGGTTTCTCTGCTTCATATTATAAAGTGTTTGAAGACGAACTGATATTTTCATTGCAGAGAACATTCAACAAAATGATGAAGGAAAGAAAACCAAATTCTTGGAATTAAGTGAATGTTGCACTTATTCAGAAGGATGGGGAGAATGTGAGAGACCCAGGTAATTACAGGCCGATATCTTATTTAATATTGACCACAAAATCTTCACTTTCATCATTGCCAAAAGACAGAAAAAAGTTTTGCAATTTATTATCCTGAAGACCAAAATGTGTGTGTTTGTTTGTTTGTTTGTTTCACCAAAAAGATCAATTAATAATATTAGATCTGTAATAAATTTGGTTGAATATTTTAAAACACATGAGAAAAAATTGCCTATGATCTTCGTGGATGCCAAGAAAATGTTCAATGATGTCAATTGTAATTTTATGTTTGAACTATTACAAAAAATGGAGTGTGGTCAGAATTTTATTATCTGGATCAAAGAAATCTATAAAGATCAAAGTGCACAACTTATCACTAATGGTGAAAAAATGAAATTCTTTAAAATAAGAAAAGGTACACAGCAAGGGTGTCCAATGTCTCCTTTGATATTTATAATGACCCTTGAGCTGCTCACAAGGGACATTTGGGTGGACTCTCAAATAAGAGGTTGGAAAATAAAAGGATGTGACTATAAATTGAAGGCATATGCAGATGACTTAGTTATTTTTCTTGAAGATCCTAGATTAAGCATTCAAAGATTTATAGTAAAAAATGACTGAGTTTGGAGAAGTTGCTGGCTTCAAAATTAACAAAAACAAGTATTCTTTAAAAAAAAATAGAAATAATAAGGAAGAAAATTTGAAATATCCAGATTTAAATTTGATAAGAAAGTCAAATACTTGGGAATATGGATTTCAAAACATAATGCAAAACTATTTGAGAATAATTACTTGAAATTATGGAGAGAAATTTAAAAAATAATTACAAAAATGGACTAAATTGAAGTTATCTTTACTAGGAAGAATTTCTGCTATAAAAATGGGCATACTTCCAAAAAGAATTTTCTTTTTCAAAATTTACCAACTGTTACAAATGAGAAATGATTCAAAGTATGACAGAAAGACTTATCAACTTACATTTGGGAAAGAAAAAAAGCAAGAATAAGATCGAAAACAATAACAGAAAAGAAAAAGGAGGCTGCGGAATACCTGATCTAAAATTATACATTACATGAATGTTCTTATCTGTATAATGGACTGCATTACTTTGCAAAATGATAGAACATTAAAATTCGTGGGCCCTGACCTAAGATTCGGGTGGCACATATACCTATGGCATGGCAAGGTTAAAATAGATAAAGATTTTCTCAATCATTATATGAGACGTTCATTGTTAAACATCTGGCCTAAATTGAAAAATAAGATGTATAATAGAATGACACAATTGATATCACCCCATGAACCTTTTTTTGAAGATAGAAGGATCTGGAAGAAAGATGGATTAGTTTTAAAGATATTTTAATTGAAGAAGAGAATTCTAAATGAAAATCAAGAGATAAAGTAGAAAAAGCCAGCTTTAAATATCAATGGTTCCAGTATATGTAACTTAAAGAAAAGTACAAAATGGATTTAAAATTAGAAGAATTTCTGGGGTGGGGGAGGAAAAGAATGAATTTGAAACAGATGTATTTGAAAACTCAAACCACTTATTATAAAACTTTGTTAAGCTGAAATATGGAGAAAAAACCATTAAAGAAGCAATGATAGTATGGGCCGAAAACATTGGTAAATAAATCCAATTGGAAGACTGGGGGAAAAAGCTGATGTAGAAATCAAAAATTTACATTATCTCAAAATTTAAAAGAAAATAATTTAAAAATGTTTCCTAGGTGGTATTTAAGCCCTTCTAAATTAGATGCAATGTATAAGATGGGGAAAAGTAAATGTTGAAAGTGTGGCATAGAAGAAGGGATGTTCTTCCAAATGTGGTGGTCTTGTTCATATGTGAAAAAGTATTGGAAGAATATTAAAAAAATGATGTCTATATTTTTACATATTAATCTTCCAATAACATCTGACTTCTTTCTCTTATATATGCTTCAGGATCTAGAATGTTCTATCAGAAAAAAAGTTTTAGTGGATTATGTTTTATATGATCTCTACTGCCAAAAGATACTGTGTTCTGGCAGTAGAGATCATATAAAATATAATCCACTGAAACTTTTTTTCTGATAGAACATTCTAGATCCTGAAGCATATATAAGAGAAAGAATTCATTTGTTATTGGAAGATTAATACATAAAAATATAGACATCATTTTTTTTAATATGCTTGTACACAAGGCACTGGAAAAACAATAAGTTCTTGAGACAGATGAATGGTTAATACAATTACTTGAAGCAAGAGACTGTGACATTTTGTCTTCTAGATTAAAGGAAACAGAAAGAGGAAATTGCAAGGAAGAATGGAATCTGATAGTGGAATATATTGAAAAAGAATTCAGAGTTGACATAATGATGAAATGAGGATAAAAATGTATACATTCTATCATTTAAAGAATACAGATGCAGCTTAGACATAAGGTAGCACACATTCTCTGGTATTTTGTAGTCGAGAATGAAGAACTAAGAAAAATTATAAGGCAGATAATCTAAAAGTGAATTATATTGCTCTATTTATAATGTTTATGTATGGATGGATAAATAGAGGAATCTATTCAGATTATAAGAACAAACCCTACAAAGCAAAGTCGGAGGTGTATTAGATTAACAGAAAATTATAAATGGGGATATACATTAATTCAATTTGTTATTCAACTAATCATGATTTATATCAAGGTGTGAAGCAAAGCAAAAAAATTGTTATGAAAGTTACAGCATCTCCACTTATGGTACATGGGACATTATAATTTGAGTTTTTTATAATATAAATTATTGCATAATTCTTTGCATCTCTATAACTCAAAATGTACATTTGGTTGGCTGTTAATAATAATAATAATAAAAGAACCATAGCTCTAGACTATTTGGGGGCTTCCTGAATCAGGAACGCTAGTGTAAGCGTAAACAAGGGGCTTGGGATCTTGCAGTTGCTTCCATCAAAAAAGAAAGCACTTGTTTCCTCATTAACATCGAAAAAGTGGTATGAATAACTACTCTTTATCATAGAATCATAGAATCATAGAAATGTAGAGTTGGAAGAGATCACATGGGCCATCCGGTCCAACCCCCTGCCATGCAGGAACACCCTCAAAACACTCCCGACAGATGGCCATCCAGCCTCTGCTTAAAAACCTCCAAGGAAGGAGACTCCACCATGCTCCGAGGCAGCGTATTCCACTGCCGGACAAGCCCTGACCGTCAGGAAGTTCTTCCTGAGGTTCAGGTGGAATCTCCTTTCCTGCAGCTTGAATCCATTGCTCCTTGTCCTGGTCTCTAGAGCAGCAGAAAACAAGCCCACTCCTTCCTCTACATGGCATCCCTTCAAATATTTAAACATGGCTATCACGTCCCCTCTTAACCTTCTCTTCTGCAGACTAAACATCCCCAGCTCTCTAAGTCTATCCTCATAGGGCATGGCTTCCAGGCCTCTCACCATTTTGGTCGCCCTCCTCTGGAGTTGCTCCAGCTTTATAATGCATTACTTCCAGATTCTGTATCTTGAATTCCATTCTTAGGAAAAGGGTGAGATATCAGTTCAATAACTGAATTAAATAATAAAATATGAGTCTATATGAACTTTGCAAGTGAAGGATGTTAAATGGAGGCAGCGTTATCCTCCACTTCATCAACTTAGTAAACTCTTTGTTTTGCTCTACAAAACTTCACCCAGGTACATAATGGAAGGAGACTGAACTATGGAATTCCTTGTTCATTGATACTACTATGAGATCTCACCCTAAACACTGTGCACTTGCATGATCCAGCATTCACTATCTCATGTCCACATAGCACTACTATATGATCATTCGGTCAAGAAACATAGCAAAAAAACCCAAGCAAGCTGAGACCACAATTGTATTGCATTTGATTTACAGTACAAGATTGGCTGGACAGCGAACATCTTAACAGATCTTGTGGCAGGCTATCATACATTGCACATTTTTGTAGATACTAATGAAATAATCTATTTCCATCTGAGCAGCCAACCCAAACACATCAACAATTTATTGCAGCTTGCCCCCAAATCCCATACAATGTATACCAATACTGTCAGGTTACAGTGCTTCCTTGTCATAATATCATATGGGAACAGGTGGAAAGAAGCCTGTTATCTGTGGTGTGTGTGTGTGTGCAGACGCTTAGGTTACATATTCTGTTGCATATATCTTGCTACATGCTGTGCTTGCTGTCATGTACAAAAGTCTACCTGCAAATTACCTGTATGATTTGAATTCCTATAATGTAACCAGACAAGTAGATATTAAAAGTGGGAGATGAAGTGTTAAAAGCGTGAAGAGAACAAAGGGCTGTTGATATAACAGAGAGGACTAAGAGAGCAAGTCAACAACTGCTCAAGATCAAGTCAGTCTGGAAAAAACACCATCCTGGAAAAACAGGACAATGCAATCAAAACATTGTGCAAGCAGATTTGTAATCAATTGCTTATATTAAAAAAAATGTAAGGTCATTGTACAACTGAGTTCTGACATTTTCCCTGGAAGTGTGTAGTTAGTACTCACAACTATCTTTTGAATAAACTACGATTAACTTTAGAGTGTGTTCTTTGGAGCAAGGGTTACCCCATTCAGCACAAGTATTGCTGTTTCTTTGCTTGTCTGTTTCAGACTTTATATTGTAATTTCTGCTCTCAGTAAACTGCCCCCAAGCAGTTTGGAAGATAAATTACTTATGCAAAGTAGATACAAACAATGTAAAAAATACAAATGTTCTCATCCTTGATCAGAAAGGGTATCTCACATTGCGATACCCCATGAAATAAATCAATAGCCACCAAAAGAAATTGAGGGTTTTTCATGAATATTTTGTTTTGCAAAAAAGCCATTGGCCTAAATCTTGTTGCTGGTCCAACTAAAGCAGAGCAACAGAATGAACGGTTGAATGGCAAATCAACACTTAATATCATTCCCACTGATTCAGTGGGTTTGCCCTTGTTGGGAGAGGCAACTGCCTTTATGCCACTCTTTTTTGTATGGAACACTTTTTGTACAGGATAAGAAAAGAGCATTTCTTCAGAAAAAATCTAGTTTTTTATTATTATTGTTATAAAGAAAAAAGAACACTATATAAGATAATAAAACAAAAACACCATGCGAATAACCTAAATGTGAAAAAGAGAAAAATTACAACACAAGTAGCTTACATTACTAGTTCTCTCCAGACCCTTTATCATTATATACTTACTCAACATAGTATGTATCATATTGATTATATATTTTTGGCCCTTTCCTCACATGGAAGGAAAAACAGGGTAAAACACTTAGAAATGGAGCTTACCAGAATCCGGGTAAGTCCGCCGCCACGAGGAGCAGCGCATGTTCGCTGCTCCACACTCTGGCGGCATCCGGCGGCGTCCGGCGGCGTCCAAAACGGCGGCTTACGACTGGCGGACGCTCTCCACCAACTGGAGAAGCTCACCAGCCAGAAGCCCACCCCCTGGCAGATCTGCAGGCACACACTTGCGCAAGCCTGCAAATCTACACGGGGGCACTGCGACGGGGTGGAACGGGGCTGCACGCTCATGTTTAATAAAAACCACTTGGAAAGTGGTTTTTAAAAAACACGCGGCACCACCACTTCCGGCCACTTCAGGGCGGTTTGAGGTATAGAACCTCAAAATTAAAAATGACACTGCGCACTCCACGGTGTGGACGACCTCCGGTCGAGGTCGCTCTACACCGTTTTATTAACTCCGTATATATAAATCTCATTCTCCTATACTCATTCTTGCTATAATAATTTCATTCTTAAATCTATTCTTTTCAACTATATTTAACCTATTGCTAATACTATATATGCTCCAGTTATTAACCACATCTAACCCTAAATGTGAGCCCATTCTCAGAGCCAATTATATTTCAGCCTATGCTGCTTTCCATAATTGTAATTCTTCTGGTGGAGGTGTCACACTTTCCTTTTTGTTAAAGCCTTTCCCATAAATATTTTCCATACTACCCCGAAGTCATTCCTTTTCATTATTCCTTTTTTAACCTTAATTCGATATGTTAACTTATCATTGATTGCAGTTTTCCATACTTCTTTGTACCAATCTTTATTTCAAAGTCTTCCTGAGTTTTCTATTTTCTCGATATAATTAGCCTTGCTGCAGAAAAAACTAGTTTTGAATGAGTAACTTTTGCTGCCAAATTCTTGAAATGCAAACCAAACATCAAAAAATATGGAAATATTTTTACAGTTTTGCCTAATCAGGAGAAAACTTTTGAAGTTTTTCATTCTTGTGTGCAATAACAAAATAAGAGAAGTTTTACAACAAAAACCGATACAAAGCCTTAATAAGTGCAGTAAAATAAAGGAATAAACAAAGCAGCTAAAATTAATGAAAGAACATTATTTAGAAATTTTACTCCCTTCAGAGCCCACCTTTGTTATAAGGGAGAATAGGGAGAAGCATGAAGTGAAGAACTGAAAGATGTATTTTACTTATCCACGTTTTCATTTCTAGAATTTTTGTTTATCATGTGACAAAGGGGGAAAGTTGTTCAAGAAGAACTGGTCTTACCTTGGGGTAGAACCTGGAAATAGGGAGGACATCTTTCTGGAAGACGTTGCCCAGAAATAACCAAGGAGTGGGTCCTGGAGGCAGCTGGCCTTTCGTCTTGTACATTCGGAAGGAGGAGAACAATAAAAGGAAGAGCAGACAGAGGAGAAGAAGAACCCCTGCCTCTGAGGCATCCATCTTAGTCCGTGCTCTTGTCTCACTGAGAAGTCCAAGAAAGTCGCTTAAGAGAGACAAGGTGAAAAGAAAAGAAAGGAGTAACTATTGGAATTCCAGCCAGAGTCAAATTCTGCATGGCCTCCACAGTCCCACCAACCTTCTTGGTTTCGTTTTTTTCGTTTTCAAACAGCAAAGATGGGTTACTCAACAGCAATAATTCACTCTGGCCCCAGCTGCATATGAAGTGGGCTCTCCCATCATACAGATGGGTGGTGAGCTCCCCCACAATACAGATTTTCTCTTGCACGTGTAAATACGGTCTTACGCAGCACCTGCCCGTCGTCAACGTTCCCAGTCTTTTTCGCACTCTGGGGATCCCGTTGCTGGTGAGCAAGTCAAGTCCCTCTCACCTCCTCCCCCACCCCCACCTCTGTGGCTCACCTGAAAGAGGGGTCCAGGTTCCCAGAAGCCTCCTTTTAGCAGGTGAGCCCAGTGATCACAATCTCTCGATATCAATCAGCTTCTAGTGGTGTTTTCTCTCTCACGAAGCAAGTGGATTCTGCTTCAGGCGCCAGGATTTCACTGAAGGATCTGAGCCACACAGGTGGTATATCCCAGCTGCAAAGGACACAGTGGCAACTTGTTCAGTGGAGAAAACCAAGTGAAAGGTGAAACATTACCTCAGATTCATCACAAAAACTGAAAGAGGGCCAGAAGATCTAGAGAAACTAGGAGAGTCAGATTCTTTGTGCTAAGATATAGCTTAAGGAAGAAATCACACTCTTGAAAAAGAAAAAAGGCACAGTTGCCTTCAAATCACTAAGGTACAGCCTCCATTTGCTTTTGAAGGGTGATGGCAACTTCTATCAGACGTACCTAGTGAAACGGGGACAAAATGAAGACATGCACCCTCCCCCAGAGAAGAACAGTGCCTTTTCCTTCAGTCCCTACATTTCTAGCCTTACAGTAATTCAAAAATTTTAATTTCGCTGTCTCTCTTCTAATTTCTCCCATGGATTCTTCTCTGGAGCTAAGCTGTTTTTAAGAAAATAACCCAGCCATATCTTCCTAGCTTTCCAGTTGAAATGCTCAAAAGCAAGAACGGAAGGATAAACAGGGGCCCTTTCCACACGGGGGACGGGGAAATGGGGCAGCGCACGCAGGGACGGATCTTACCTGAAAACAGCTTGCTCCATCCCTGCGGGGAGTGCGCGTTTGCCGCTCCACACGCTGGTGAATTTCGGTGGCGTTCGGCGGCGCCCAAAATGGCAGCTGGCGACTTCCGGTGGCACTCCACCAATCAGGGCAGCGCGCCAGCCGGAAGCCCGCCCCCGGGCAGCTCTGCAGGGACGCGCTACCGCGTCCCTACAGTTTCAAACGGGGCGCTGCAACAGGTTAGCGCGCTCGTGTTTTTTAAAAACCACATGAAATGTGGTTTTTAAAAACGCACCATGCCACCCCTTGCGGCCGTGCTAGGGCGGTTTGTGGTGTGGAACCTCCACTTTTCAAATCGCCCTAGTGCACCCCATGGTGTGGACGACCTCCGGATGAGGTCGCCCTAAGCCGTTTTTTTTACCCCGTGTGGAAAGGGCCAGGAACATAATGTAAAGAGAAATATTTACACACCTAACCACACAAACATGTGAACAAATGGCAGCTTATTGATGGAACCCATCTTGAGCCTATTAACATATGATTTAGGCTGCCGTTTTATATAATTTATTCAACCCAGAAATAAACAAGATGAAACTTGCTTTTCTAAATTTTCATTGTGAGTCTACCCAAGGTATACAGTCAGACCTCCACATTTGTGGGTTTGACTTTCATGGATTTTATTTTTTTGCCAGTTTCTCCAAGCCCTGACCCCCGCCCCCAGTCAATGTTATACAAATAAAGTCATTATGTCTACTTTACACTTATTTTTAGCTCATCTTAACCAGATCTAACCGTGTCTAATATATAATTGAATTACCCCAATTGTATTTGAGAAATTTCCAGACTGGAAATCATTCGTTTTTTATTTTCTCCGTTTTCCCTCTTATCCTACATATAAGAAGGTCTTTTTCCTTCATTTCTATAGTTTTTTTTATCAATTGATCTAGTGTGGGAGCGTCCTTTTCTTTCCATCAGCTAGCCAGAAGTAATCTGGCAGCTGTGATCAAATAAAGGAAGATTCTCCAATATTTTCTTACAGCTATCGCATCTATATCTTGTAACATGTTTAACAAAAATAGGTCAGGAACCAAAGGGATTTGTATCCTAAAGATCTTCGTAATTTTATTGCATATCTATTTCCAAAATTTGTTTACCTTTGGTAAACAAATTTTACCTTTGGACAACTCCATCACATGTGGTGGAATGTCCCCACCTTCTCTTGGCATTTCCAGCACTTACTGTCATGTGTCTTGCACATTCTATCTATCTTTGCTGGTGTCAGGTACCACTTATATAACATCTTCAGGTACTTTTCTTTCAAATCATGTGATAATGTGAATTTATGTGACAATTTCCAGGATCTTTCCCAGTGTTCCAAAAGAATTTCATGACCTATGTTTCTCGCCCAGGAAATCATTGTGTCTTTCACTACCTTGTCGTCCATGTTGTAGCTCAAAAGTAGTTTATACAGTTTATACAGTATGATTATAATAATCAAAAATTATTTTTTCTAATTTGTTGGGTGGACCTTTTTGGATAAAGCCTTCTAATTTCAAGTCCATTTTGTATCTTTGTAGGAGCTGTCTGTGTGGGAATTTTACAAATTTTAAATTTATAAATTTTAACAAGTCCGAGTTCCATTCTCTAAAAGGCATTTCATTTGTTAGTATGGATAAATTTTGAAATAAAAAATTCATTTTGGGTGGCATATTCATTTTTATAGCAGCTACACTACACAATAACGATAAGTCCAATCTACCTCATTTCTCCATCTCTGCTCTTATTTCCTTCCAGACTTTTTTATAGTTATTATCAAATTGTTCTGAATTATTTTTTGAAATTATAATTCCCAAATATTTGGCCTTCTTAACTACTGTAAAATTAGTCCTCTGCTCTAGCTCGTTTTCCTCTTTCTTTGACATATTCTTTGTAATTATACAAGTTTTCTCTTTATTAATCTTGAAGCCTGAGAGATCCCTGAATTCCTGCAAGATATTTAGAAATATACTTTGTAAAGGGTCTTCTAGTGATACAGCCAAATCATCTGCAAATGCCTTAATTTTATAAGTTTGAGTTCTAACTTTAACACCTTGAATTTGTTCCTCCTGCCAAATTTTCCTGTTTAGTACTTCTAATGTTGTAATAAATAGTAGAGGAGATAAAGGGCATCCTTGCCTGGTCCCCTTTCCAATAGTTATAAATTGCGTCTTTTCACTGTTTATAATTATTTGGACTTTCAATTCTTATATATAGATTGAATCCATCTATTAAAATTATTTCCCAGATTGATTTTATTAAATACTTCTTTCATGAACAACCAACTAACGTTGTCAAATGCCTTTTTGCGTCTGACAATATCAGGGCTAATTTCTTCTCAATATATCTGTGGAAAAATTCTAATATATTGATTATAAATCTAATATTGTATTTCAGTTGCCTTTTGGGCAAGAAAACATTTTGGTCCTTATGCATCCAATCCTGAAGAATTCTTTTAAATCTTTCAGCTAGTACTGAGACGAAGATTTTATAGTCAACATTTAGCAAGGAGATAGGCCTATAATTTTTCATCTCTAATTGGTCTTTCCCTTTTTTGGGGTACCAAGACAGTATTTGCTTCCCTCCACGATGGTGGAATATCTTCTTTTTCTAGTTCTTGAATTATTATTTGGAATGGGCTAAGTAACCGGTCCTGAAACACTTTGTAGTAGAGAGCGGTGAATCCATCTGGGCCTGGTGCCTTTCCAGGTCTTAATTTTTTTAGTGAATCCATGACCTCATTCTTTATGATGGGTTTATTCAACTCCTTCCTTTGGAGTTCTATAATCTCCGGTTATTGTTCTCTAACAGGTAATGTTTTATCTTATCCTCCTTTCCTTGAACTATATCTACTTCGGAAAAGAGTCCCTATAATAATTTGTAAATGCTTGTTTAATTTTATCTTGATTAGTATGTATCTCTTGACCTTCTTTTATCCCTGAATCAATCTCTTTTCTTTTTCTTTTCTCATTTGATAAGCTAACCATTTGTTTGGCTTATTTGCGTTGAAAAAGTATCTTTGTTTTATAAATTTCAATTTTTTCTCTACTTCATCAGTCATTTCTATGTCTAATTGTTTCTCTAATATTTTTATTTTGTTACTCAATTTCACTTTTTGTGGGCTCATTTTAAGTTCCTCCTCAATTTCTTTTATTTCATTCATAATCTTATTTTCCTTCTCTCATTTTTCTTTCCTCCATTGAGCTTCTCATTGTATAAAAAAGCCTTGCATGAAAGCTTTCTCTGCCTCCCACATAATGGCTGTAGCGGTCCCTTATCCAAATTATCTTTAAAAAAAATTCTAGTTTTCTTTTGGCCTTCTGTACTATTTTTTTCATTTTTTAATAGTAAATCTTTCAGTTTCCAGGTGTACATACACATTTAATCCTCTAAAGTCAATCTAATGGTTGCATGATCAGAAATTGTTCTTGGGTGAACTTCTATTTTTTGTAATTTTCTATCCATTGTTTTAGACATGAATACCATGTCTAATCTGGACCATGATTTATGATAATCTGAATAATATGTATGTTCTCTTTCATTATTATATAGTCTTCTCCAGATATCAGTTAACCCTAGAATATCAATCATCTGAAAAAACTATAGAGAGAGTTTACCTTTCTTTATCTTACCTTATCTTATTCCTGTCCTATCCTTTTCTGGGTCCATCACCCCATTGAAATCCCCCATCGTTATTATTTCTTGGTAATCAAAAGACATTACTTTTTGGAACGGTTTTCTATAAAAATCACCTTTGTTCTCTAGGGGGGCATATGTACCAAGAATCAAAATTTTAATGTTAAATATATTTAATTCAATTCCAATATCTTTTTCTTTTGGATCTCTCAAGATTTCTTTAGCTTTGTCACAGATTCAAGCTTTCTGGCCAAATCTTTCCATTTCTTTCTTTACTTCTCCAATCTCTTTCTTTACTTCAATAGTCATGTCTTTCATTTTATTACACTGATTTCTGGAGTCCCGTGGGGGACACCTCAATATGCTCCAAATACTGGGGAATGGAATTAGCCAGAGCACAAGCTGTAGCACCACAAGAGGCAGTGTAATCTAGAGAGATCTTTAAACCCAATTTTTACTGGGTCAGGTCAAGCCAAAAACCAAGCAGAATTGTCAAATAAATGATTTTATTGAGAGAATTCACTCATGCACGCACACAAGATACACACAATCACACATTCACACAAGAGCTAGCTGAAAGAGAAAGGGAGGAAAAATTATAGAGAGGCTGAGGGATTTGGGGGGATTTATCATTACCGGTCCAGAAGAGTAGTGAAGATTAGAAATGCATTTTGGCTTAGGTAGGTCCTAAGGGCAGTTCTCATTCAGTGGCCAGACGGACAGAGTGACGGGTAGATCTTCAAGAGGCTGCCCTGGGCATCCTCAAACCAGGATACCCTGAAAATGGCTTGTGGCTGTGAAGGTTCCAGATGCAAGACAAAGGGAACCTGTTGTGGACAATGGGCCTTTTGCCTGTTGATGGGCTTAGTGCTTTGATTGACAAAGACATGATGAATGTTGTAATAGCTGTCTATTGTGGGTGCTGTGAGGACAGAGGAAAGAATCCAGGTGTACAAGGGTCAATCAGTGTCCTGGTGGACTCCTCACAGTTGGATTCCTTGGAAAATTCCAGCTTCTATTTAAACCTATTATCCACAGAAATGGTGTGTATTTGCCTGACAAATGACTCAAGTCTTTCCTGGAGGAATTTTGAAGTTGACCTATGCTTCTCACATTTACAATCAAATTCTTTCCTTCACTTGGTTTGACCTCTCTGTCACCTTTCAGGTTTGAATTTGATATCAGAGCCAATAAAATGTGTTGCCAATTACATATGATGCCAATTAGGCATGGTGCCCATCCAAACCATACTGATATTGGGGACCCCCAAAGCGGGACCTTACAATTTCCAAGCGCATATCATCCCTTATTTTCTTCACTTCCTCTAACAGAGTTTGGTATGGATCTGGGATATTTTGCTGTGTTTCCAATGAAGGTCTTCTTAGAGTCAGAGTTGTATCTGTGCTTACATCACAAACTTTCTTTAACCTGCTGCTGCTGCCATCATGGAGCTCTGCTTGAATCCCTCTTTTATCAATTTCCTTATTTCAATAAGATTAATTCAAATCTGATATCCTAAATGAAATCGAATCTCTTATTGTTCTTGTCTTCAATAAACTTACTCTTAAATTATCTCATTTTAAAAATTAATTCTTAATAATTATCTAGATCCTGTACACTCTTTCTAACTAAATACTTCTAGAATATATCAATGAATTAATAGAGAAAATTAGTGTGTTTCTATGCTTATTTAAACTATCTTTTCTAAAAAAAACCCTTTTCTTCCTTTATTTGTTTATTTGTTTTATGTTTACTTATATATGTGTTTTTTATTTGTTGTTTGTTATTATTGTTATTGTTTTATTGTTTTTGTTTTTGTTTTATTATTGTTTTATTTTATTTTTTGTTATTTATCATTATTTGTTTATTTATTTATTTCAGCTTTTCTATGATTAAATTGATGGATCTGTTCAAATTTTAAGCTCTCAAATACACCTCTGTACCTTAAATATAAAAATTAATACTATAATTTTCTGCTATTAAATTTTTAAACCACCAGGGGGCTCTGTTGAAGCACTTAACTTGTTTGTACTTCTATTCAGTTCAGCTTTTTGCTCTCAGACAAAGTATATTATGTATATGTATATATATATATCCTTCTTTCTGTCTCTCCTTGACAAGTTTCCCAGTTAATGTTTACATTAATTTTAGAAGCTTATCTTATCTATAGCCCTGAAGTCTTCTTAGCAATTACACAGCTGTGTTATCTGTCTGCTACCAGCCTCAATCTAGCCACCCGCAGAGTATTTTTACAGTCTAGGCAGCCACTATAGTCACTTTTATCACTCAGAAGCACACAATATTTGCACAAAATATTTTGAGGTCAGTCAGTGGGGATATGAAAGGGAGAAAAAAATAAGAGACTTTTTACATTGACCACTCTATACCTCTAAATGGAAAGAAAATATTATCTAGGTATCTAAACAAAGGAGCGTCTAAACAAAGAAAATATTATCTACTAAGTCCTGAATTCAATTAACTCAAGTATATGTTAGGAACTCTCAGCTCTGTAATTTAACTTAACTTATATAAATATCTGTAAATCAAACCATCCAACCACTCTGTCAGTTTTTACCAGTCAATTTTTACCAGTTTTGACCAGTCAAGAGATGAATAAGTTATGATTATATGTCAATATCAATGAGACACTATAACCCCGAAAACCATAATGTTTTCTGCATCAAATCATAATTCTTTTAAGCATTTCAAATATTTTCAAATATTTCTTATCTCTTCAGACTGATAATGATGCCTTTTAAGCAATTTCATCTCAAATCGCTAGCTCTTCTATTTCTCTCTTTCGCTGGTCCACTGGTCCTCTAATTTATGTTATGTCTCTGTAAATGTCCTTCAGTCTTAAATCTTTCAGCCTTCTAATTATATTTTCTTCTGTGGTAGATCTTTCTTGGAGTCTAATCAAGTCCTAATTATGAAGTCTAACTCAGTTCAGATTAAACAAATTTTCTGCTGCTTTAACCCGTCCCCAGAAGTCCCGAAAGTCACCCTTTGCAGTTGAGTTACAGTCAGTAATCAGTAGTTTTGGTGCTATTTTTCAATCCAGAAATATTCAAATTGTTTCAACAATGAAATCCAACAAGATTCTTCTCCCAGGGATGCACAATGTTCTCTCTAGTTCTGTAAACTATGGAAGTTTCTCAGCTATACTTCCGCAGGTAGAAAACATCTCCTCTTTTTCTGTCTTTTCTTTTCTATGCAGTAGTTATCTCAGAAAATATTTTTTGTAGAAATTATTTGTAAAAGTCTCAATAATATAGTTTTAAAATGAGAGAAATCCAAACATTAAAAAGCTATTTATTTTAGTGGGGTTCTTCAAAAACTGTCATTTAAATTTCTTAAGAATTTAATACTCCAGATAGGTTACTGTCTCTTTAAATCTTCTGTCCATGCAAATAAAAGCAGCTAGCCAGTATATACAGCAATTGATGGGCTGGGGCTTTTCGGTCCATAGCTCCAAAAATATTAGTAAATAGGAAAAGCCAACAGTATTTACCAGAGTTTAAGGCAGATCCCAATGTATTGTTCATTTAAGGGGAGTGAAGAGTCCTCCACCCCCTCTCTCCTCTGAAGTCTGCAATTAGTATTCTGCAGTCTGGGGCTCCGTGGTCGCTGCTCCGTTCCCGAACAGCTTCCTACAGATCCCCAGTCGGGTGCTACGAAGATCTTCAGGGTTCTCCGTGGATCGGGGAACCCCTTTTTGGCAAGACAGCTGGCTCTTGTCAAAAACAGACCTTCAGGGTCTGCGATCTTGCCTGTCCTTTCCGGACGGACTTTAACTCGGAGCAGGTATTAGAAGCGCCTAAATGAAACCCGAAAAAACAGAAACTCTTGTGGGAAATACTTTCTTTTGGGCATTGGAGCAGATGAGAGCATCTGGCCATCTAAAACACATGAAGGGTGCTCAGCAGGAAGCAAGAAATTGTGGAGGCTTGTTAGGACAATTCATATGCTATGCAGACAGGTACAGAGACTGATGTTACCTTGATTTCCGGGGTCCCTTGGTGGACAACTCAATGTGCTCCACATGATAGGGAATGGAAACTAGCCAGAGCACAAGCAATAGCAATGCGAGAGGCAGGGTAACCTAGAGGAGTCTTTTTACCCAGTTTTTATGGGGTCAGGCCAAGCCAAAAACCAAACAAAAATGTCCAATAAATTATTTTACTGAATGAAAATCTCACGCAGCAATGCAATCACTCACACACACACCCAAGAGCTATTAAGAAGCAAAACAGAGGAAATTGGACAGGGAGGTGTTGAAGGGGGTAGTTGGGGTAATTCTGCACCTTTTCCTGAAGTCCTAGGTCCAGGAAGGCAGCGGAGAAGTGGGGCTCAGCACAGAAAAGGCTTAGGGGATCACTCAAGGGATGGAGAAACGGTCTGCCGGGATGACTGGGAGTGATCCAAAGAACTACTCAAAAACTGGGATTATTTGTAGGGGAAAAAGTACCTGGAGGACTAATCCTTTCCCGGGGAGAACAATGGCTGTTGGAGTGATAACAAAGCTCCTCCATGGTAATTTCCTTCATGTGATGGGATTGCAAGGTGTTGCCAAAATCTCAGGATCTTCGGCTGTGTTAGTTTGTGGTGTAACTTCATGTAAATGGTTCTCGCCTGATGGAATATTTGCTCAATTTAGGACAGACAGGCTAATCCCCTCAAGTCAGTGTCTCAGAACTGAGGACCCTTTTTTATTCTGGGTTTACACATCTTGAGGTTTCCTGGGGCTACGTGATGGGGGATTTTACTGGCCTGACCTGATTTTCAGTCTCTCGACTGTGCCTGCCTAAGTGCCCCTTCAGGAGACCTCTCTAGCACCCAGAATCAAACTTTAATATCAAAATTGTAAACCCCAGGGTAGGGTTTCTCCATCAGAGTAACACTGATAGTAAAAATCCAAATGCTGCAAACTTTCATATAAGCCTCCAGAGTACCTTAAAGCTGTTTAAACTGTCAGCTTGAGTTCTCTTCAACTTGTCTGAATGTCTTTGGTTTCATAGTTATAAAGCCTCCATAGTGATGGTGTGTACTAAAAGGACATATAGAAGATATAGTGGATCTCTCCCCTGCCCCATTCGAGTATTTCTCTACCTGATTGGACAATGAAAGGAAAACAGAGAAAAACAACGCAGTTCTCCTCTGCAGCTGAAAGAGAGATGACGGAATATCCACTAACAAACTCATTAGAAGAAACACTCAGATAGACTGGCTGGTTCCCCACCAAGACAAATCATACCACCCCAACAGGAGTACAGAGGAGAGCTCTCTTCTCCTGAATTTGGGAGAAGAAATGGCTCTTGTTGAGACTAAGTTAATTAAGGGGAATGGGTACAAACCTCCAAGAAAGATAAACGGCTTTAAACGCTGGACAAGCTAAACTTGAATGAGCTAGCAGCATGGGAGATGCAAACATGGAAAAGCCACTCAGCTCTAACAAGTCAGTGACAGAAGGCAGTGTGTAGACTAAAGGGTGGTTCTGCTTCGTATCTGAAGATGTTGTCTTTGCGTGCCTTTGACTCGTTTCTGAATCATGGAGACAGTGAGGTGAGTCCTTTCTTGGAAAGACTCGTTCAGAGGGCGTTTGCCTTAATCTTCCTCTGAGGCTGGGAGAGTGTACTTGCCCACAGTCACCCAGTGGGTTTCCGTGGCTGTGCGGAGATTTGGAGCCTGCTGCCAGAGTCCTAGCCAGCATTCAAACCACCACACCACGCTGGCTCTCATCCAAAGATATAGGGCATGTTAAGTCCCTTTTAGCTGATTGTACCTGGCTTCGAAATTGATTTCTGAAAGTTTTAAAATACTGAATATAGACAATTAAGTTGGCAGGGCACAAATCCTGGTGCTTTTCAGTCAAATAGCTCAAGTAACTCAGTTAATTTTATCACATCAAATGAAAAGAGCCCTAACATACTGGAGAAAGAACGAGAGAGGGAAAGTTGTTAATAGTGTGTGTGGGGGGGAAATAAGAAATATTTTGAAAACTCAAAGTGGGGAACTTACCAAAAGATGGATTTTGAGAAGCTCTTGAACTGTGAGAAGCTCTAGTCAAGGAAGCATATTTGGAAATAAACCTACTCTGTAGAATAAGCACAACTTCTGGTGATAACAGTTGTGTTAGCAGTGAGTCAAAAACTGGTGTTGATTTATTAATACTGCAGCCAAAAAAACCATTGGATGAGCCTCTTGCTGGCCCTGAGAACAGAGGCGGGGTAAGTCCTTTAACCAGATTAACTTTCCTGAAGGTCAGGCTCAGATCCTGGCCATTCAGGATTCCTGCACTTTGGCATCAATTGGGGGAAAAAATCTCAAATGAGAGATACAAAGCACATGAATTAGAAGCTTGTTCGGGCCTGTCAAAAACTGGTCCTCTTGAACTATCCCAAATGTGTAGGGATTTTTCTCCTAATATAGTGCAAATCTCATTTTATACAGTTACTGAACAAGGTTTTCATTAATTTTTAGACCTGGATACCATAATAGAATACAGTAGCCCCTCTACATTCATGAAGATTAGGGGCACAGAATCTTCAGAAAAGTGGGGGGAAAGTCCTCCGTCCACACTTGCTAGGGTTAGGGGCACAGGACCCCCATGAAAGTGGAAAAAAATGTGGATAACTCTAGGTTCTCCCAAACCATATTTAACACACAAAAAAGTGTGATGACTATATTCAACCCACCGTGGATTCCTTTGAGCCACCAAGATTCCTTCACAAGGCAGAAGTAGGGGGCTGGTGGGGTTTACTGCCACCTCCACTACTGCCCCTCACCATTTTTAAGAGGGACTTGCAAGCCTCCTTCACAGTTTCTCAGTCTCAGAAGGCTTGCAGTCCCTATTAACAATGGCATAGGGAGGCAGCAGAGGTGACAGCAAATAATCCGTGAATACTCAAATCCACAAAAGTGAAACCCACAAATGTGGAGGGCTGACTGTACAAATAACTCCCCCCCCGCCAAAATTCCCTTCCCATTCTTCTGCCTCTGGCCTCTGTGTTGTGTGGGGAGAGACAAACACAGCCTAAAGGCTTACTGCTGCTTTCCCCTCAGAGAAGAGGGGAGTTCTGGAGTTCTAATTACTTCTGGCAGTAACTGAGAAGAAGCACCCGACCAATCAGCAGCCAATTCACAGCATAATGTACAACCACATCGCAGAGAGGCTACGCCTTCACGGGTGGGAGAGGATTTTGCTCACCCAAAAGGAAAACAAAAAGTCCCTTTTTAAACACAAACCTTGCAAGCCTGGAGTGTGGAATGGAAGGGAATGGGAGAAAGAACATGGGGTTCGGGGCAAGCACGTGCCTCGCAAATATATTCTCAAAGGTCAAACCCACAAATGTGGAGGGGGGACTCGACTCTGAAAACATTTTTCCGGCTTCTGGTTCTGCATATGGCAGGGTAAGGTGAAACTTCTTGGCAGTGGTCGTTGAGAAGTTTCTTGCACCGAGTGACAGGAGTCGATCCATAAATGTGTGGATCGCAAAAAATCTCACTTGTTATAGCGAGATCGAATTTGGTGCTACGGAGATCCATTGCCTTCTTCAAGCTGCGGAAAACCCATCTGTTGGTGTCTGATCCGGAGCAGAGAAGAAGAGGGGATCGTGGCAGCCATTGTCACCCGAATGCAGCTGGTTCGTTCCAGCACAAGCCCCGCCACAGAATTTTTATTGGACTAGATTGGAACCTTGGACTGGGGAGATCTGAAAATCGGACTTACAGAGACTTAACAGCTACTGAGGTAAAATTTTAGAAAGAAGCACATTTGTAAATTACAAATTCAAGGAGAACTATCTGAGGCAATCAGATCTGCAAAAGGACATTAACTTGCTCGAAGGAGACGTCTAAACATTGGGAATAGAATAAAACGAAATAAAACCTCTCTATCGAGGAGATAGAAGAACGTACTCACAGTCAATAAAAAAGAAGAAAAGTTACAAGAAGAGTGGTGAGGGAGAGAGGAGCTTTTTCTTTTTTTCTTTTTTCTTTTGGTGGAGCGGCGCGATGGAGATGACGGACAGATTCGAAGCGGACTTTTATTTTTCCTTTTCCAGGTTTGGAATAAAGTGAGACTGAGTTGAAGTGCTTTGCTGACTTGGAGAGAGTAGTTCCCATTCTTTGTTTGGAGTTCTTTTTTTGATATCTGTAATATCAGATTAGAACTGACTCTTTTTCTGTGGAAGTGGTCTACCCTCTTTCCTTTTCTGCCTGGCTGGATTGATTTTACTGAAGCAGAGTCGTACTTTGGGGACAAACCAAGATGGCAATGGCTACAGCGCTGAGAAGAGGGTGAGAGAGTGAGTGGAGGCTGAAGAAGACGATTATATTTGGTTGGCTAGAAGTAGCACTGAGAACTGTCTAAGTTGGAAAGACTGATACTTTAGCAGCAGAAGAAAGTAAAGAGAAGAAGATTGTTTAAGTACTGATTATATTATTGGTAGCTACTCGTGACTGAAAAAAAAAATTTTTGGAATGAACTTGTTATTTTATATTTATTAATTAATTAGTGTGTGTGTATATATATATATACACACACACACACACATATGTAAAACTCCCTCTTTCTAATCTCCCTCTTTTGGGAGTAATTGAGAAAGAAGCACCCGACCAATCAGCAGCCAATTCACAGCATAATGTACAACCACATCGCAGAGAGGCTACACCTTCATGGGTGGGAGAGGATTTTGCTCACCCAAAAGGAAAACAAAAAGTCCTTTTTAAACACAAACATTGCAAGCCTGGAGTGTGGAATGGAAGGGAATGGGAGGAAGAACATGAGGTTGGGGGCAAGCACATGCCTCGCAAATATATTCTCAAAGGTCAAACCCACAAATGTGGAGGGAGGCCTCAACTTTGAAAATATTGTTTCCTTTGAAATTTTGCAAACTGAATTCCTTCACACACTCTGGCAGTCCCTTTCTGTGCATCTCATGCAACAATTCAATTGGAAGTGAGCCAGATTGTGAATGAGATCCAGATCTTGACCCCTAAGGTTCAGAACTCATTTTAATGGGTTTTTTCCCCCTCTGGTCGGTCTGGTTCCTTTCACACTAAAAGATAACCTGTTAGATAAGAGAGAAATCCTTGATGCAGGAGAAGCTTACAGGCTGAAAAGTCTGGGTTCATACTGCATGCTTGAATAACTCTTGGCTATAAGAAAACTAAATCCACAATTAAATTATGCATTTGGGATACGTAGTTATAGTAGAATTTGAATGAAATGGTCAGGTACTCTGAAGTTGATGGGAGACTGTTTACATTAGCAAGGTGTTTGTTTATGCTAAAAATTCCAACATTCGGGCAATTCTAAACCTTAGTCAGATCTAATATTCTGCCATTAGCATAATTGCAGAATAGATTTGAAAGTATGTGTGGTTTAAATGAGGTGGAAACAGTTACCTGTGTGTTATTATATTGCCATTTCTACAGGGACATATGCTCTACACTTATTATTCCTATAGTGCGGTGGACATTGTCACTCTTGAGCATACACTCACATGAAATGGAGCCAAACCAGCACCCTGATTTTCCAGGGAGCTAGCAGTGATGAAGAGAGACCAAAATGACACTGGTGGAAAACTCAAAGCAAGCCTGACACAGGCTGGAGCCTACTCAAAGCAGTGTACACAGTCAAGAAGCTATTCTTTTCTACCACCATTGCATCTGCAAGGAGCCATGCAACAGAGCTGTTCAGAGGTCTGCTACATTCTGGGCCCTGAGAATAAAATTGGGACCACTCAGCACAGTATCTTAATACATGTCAATTTGATTTCAGTCCTGGTTATGGGACACAGACAGCTTTGGTCCCCTTGGTAGATGACCTGTGGCAGGAACTAGACAGGAGAATGTGTCCTTATTGGTTCTGCTGGAGCTTTCATTGACCGTGCATCCTTCCAGGCTGGGATGGGACTTGGAGGCACTACTTTATAGTGGCTCCATTCCTTCCTGGGCAGGCAAACCCAGAGGGTGGTGCTGGGAGGATCCTGTTCAAGTCCTTGGCCGGTGGCCTTGTGGGGTCCCTGTCCCCCATGCCATTCAACATCTACATGAAACCACTGGGAGAGTTTGTCCAGAGGTCTGGGGTTCATTACCATCAGTATGCTGACCAATTCTATTTGTCCATTTCATTTAACTCCAAGAAAGTTGTTTCTATTCTGAGTCCCCGCTTGGTCATGGAAACCCACTGGGTGACTCTGGGCAAGTCACTCTTTCTCAACCTCAGAGAAAAGCTACAGCAACCCCACTCTGAACAAATCTTCCCAAAATAATCTTGTCATAGGCTCACCTTAGGGTTCCCTTAGCACCATGTGAACCCACCAGAATCCACACCCCACCCCCCTGCATAAAAACAACAAAGTGTTGTGTAGATTGTTACAAGGCCTATACCTGTGCTAGAGGTTTCCATGCTTGATCACCACAATACTAACATTGGAGTAAATGACTCTATAATTGGTTGACCAACCAAACCCAAAGAGTGCTCCTTAAGTGGCCCTCTTCATCCTGGAGAAAAGTGACTAGTGGGTTGCCACAGGTGTCTGTCCTGGGCCCCATTCTATTCAACATCTTTATCAGTTATTTGGATGAGGGAATAGAGGGCATTCTTATCAACTCTGCAGATGGCAACAAATTAAAAGGAGTAGCTCATGCTCCAGGGGACAGGACTAGAATTCTAAATGACCTTAACCAATTAGAGAGCTAGGCCAAAACTAACAAAATGAATTTCAACAGAGAGAAAGGTAAAATACTAGTCGGGGGCAGAAAACATGAAACGCACAGCTACAGGATGGGGGACACTTGGGGAATAAGATCCTTCTTACTTCTCATTTCCAAAGCTGGAGGTTTTTTCAGAAGTGGGCAATAAGCTCCTTCTTACTCGACATTATCAAAGCTCCAAAAGTTTTAGAAGGAAGGATCCTTCCCCCTCAAGGCCATTGCCCGACACATTTAATGTTCTCCTCTGAGAAATAAATGCTGCACTCTAGAGGAAACATTTTAGAAGGCTCCTTCGATATGCAGTGGGCTCAGGCTGCTAAGCAGACCTCAAGACTGCTTCAAGCCTATTACCTAACTTATTTGATATTCCCCTCTGAGAAATGCGCCCACACTTTGGGTTTACAATAGATTGTCATGTGACCAGTAGGCAAAAAGGGAAGGAAGTATTGTTCAAATTTGTAAGAGTTCCGGATAAATGTGTTACCTTAATAAACCAAGGGCAGCAAGTCAATCACTAAAAATATACAAGTCTCGAGTCATGTCAAGTCAGTGCATCATTTATTGCTGAGATGAGTCTGAGTCAAGTCACAGAAGTGACTTAAGTCCAACTTGAATCTGAGTCAGTCGACTCAAGTCTACAGATGACATAGCAAGATCTATCAAGCAAATTTTCATTATGTGAGTACAGATATTTATTGCAGCTATTCCATTAAATGTCCTGCATCAACCATGAGACAGTTGGTGTGGTACCATTTAATAGTCTTCAAATTCATCTCCTTCTGCTAGATCTGCACTAGAATCAAGTGGTAGGTAACACACATATTTGATCCCTAGCAGACGTAAGTATAGAAGACCATGAACCTGGAAACGTCTTTCACCTGAGGAACTCACAAGCTGATTTACACTGACTTTTCTTTCATACATTTGTATACAGTCATCCCCAGTCATTCGCTAGGGTTAGGGGCACAGAACTCCCATGAAAGTGAAAAAAGCCATGAATAACTCTAGGCCCTCCCAAACAATATTTAACACACCCAAAAAAGGGTATGATCATCATATTCAACCCACCATGAGTTCTTTTGAGGCATCAGGGTTCCTTCATAAAGCAGAAGAAGGTGGCTGGTGGGGCTTAACTGCCACCTCCGCTGCTACCCCACACCATTTTAAAGAGGGACTTACAAACCTCGTTCACAGTTTCTCAGTCTCACAAAGCTTGCAGTCCCTTTTAAAAATGGCATAGGAAGGCAGCAGGGGTGACAGCAAATAATCCATAAATAATCAAATCCGCAAAAGTGAAATGTGCAAATGTGGAGGGCTGGCTGTATTTATTGTTGAAGTGATTGGCTGACTATTCTTGTGACCAAATCTGATGTCTGTAGCACAGGGGCCAGCTACGTCCAGGGCATGGGAGCCAGCTCAGTTCCCAGAAGAGCTTGGAGGGCTACCTGTGCCCTGCTCCTGCTGTTTTCATCACTCTCATTCCTTCCAGTTTTAAGGCCTCAAATAATACCTCCTAAAAACTTCAAGAGGTATAACTGGCCATTTCATGACATTGGAGAGGGGGTCTCATATTTTTGAGCCAAAAATCTCTTTTTTTCCTCCAGAACTGACCATCCTTTGACCACCTGGATTTACAAACATCATGGAAAATGGTACCTTTCCATTCTGTCATAAAGTTTCCATATCCATTGACCACTTTTTTGTTATACATTGTACAATATTTGACGAATTCAGAGTGCCAAAATAAAAATATGGAATCTCTTGATAACTCACAGTACCATTTTCGATTTTAATTGCCATAATGCTTTTCTTTGTTCCTTCCTCCTTCTTTTTCACCAAGTACCTCAGTCATCAATGAAAATATTAAATGGGTAGAGAGCCACCATGATGTAGAGGTTGCACATTGGACTATGACCCTGGAGACCAGCGTTCAATTCCTGACTGGCCACAAAGAACCAGTGGGTGACCTTGGGCACATCACATGCACTCATCCCCAGAAAAACCCCTAACAGGTTCCCCTTAGGCCATTTCCGCACGGGCTTAAAGAAACAGTGCAGAGAGTCCTCCAGAGAGGACGTCTGCACCTGGGAGCAGCCTGGGTCGGATGTACTTACTGTAGATCTGCACCTCAGCCCGCTCCCGAACAACCCAAAGTGGTCGTCCAGCGTGCTTTTGAAAGACCATTTGAAAGGGGTCTTTCAAAAGCACGGAGCACGCCACTTCATTCCCACACTCCAATGCAGATTTGCAGGCTCGCACCAGTGCAGGCCTGCGATCTGCCGGGGGCGGGCTTTAGGCTGGTGAGCTTCAGCGGTTGGAGAGCCTCCACCAACCGGAAGCCGCCATTTTCGTCCCCGGAGCATTGCAGAGCGGCAGCCACACGCTGCTCCAGACCAGCTTGGACCCAAGCATCAAGCCCAAAGGCCTGGTAAGTACCGGCACGGGGCAATTCCGTCGCCCCGTGCGGAAATGGTCTTAATCTCATCAGAAGTTAGAAACAACTGGGAGGCACACTCTCAGACACAGAGATGTAATACACAATGATGGGGAACAAAGATGTGTTCTGTGGAGGCGTCGGTGCAGAGTTCCTTTAACAACAGCCACCAAATATGCTAAAATCTCCTCAGGCATTTTATGATATGTCTTGGTTTGCCTCTTTGTGCACTGTAAATGTACTATAAGGACTGAGCAGTTCCTTTTCTCAAGGTTCCTCCCCCTTATGCTATCTCTCTCTAAATTTTTATAAGGTCTCTCTGCCCCCTTCTCCATGCTCTGGATTTCTTAAAGACAACTGTGGCTTCTTTATGCTTTGTGAATTTTAACGAGATTTCTCTGACCTGCTTGTGTTCTGTAAACTATGTTCAACACCTGTGTGACCTTCTTGCATTCTAGGATTGTTTCCAAACACTTATGCAGCTTCCTCTGGCTGATGAGGCAGGTTCTGAGTTGTTCTGTGCATATTCATGCAATTTAGTGAAACTGATCCACTAGGAGTTACTAGTAAAGGATACATCTGTATGCACAGAAACTCACCAGTGCCAAATTTCATCTGGGCTTGGCTTGACCAAGAAACAGAAACCCAAGATGGAATTAAGCATCTTACAGTGCAGGGCTTCACACAGACAGGAAGCTTGATTCACCTCAGAAGAGCAGGTCCAGCTCCCACCCTGCAATTCCTGAAGAAGAGTCCATGTGAAAGAAGTGCTACTAGTCCCCAGAGGTTGCCCTTTACTAAGTTTTAAGTTATGGTACATTTATAACACAGAGGAAAATTAAAAGGTTGGGAAGCTACTTCTAAAAAACATTATTTTATTTTTACATATATATATATAGAGAGAGAGAGAGAGAGAGAAATACATTGTAATATATATAATATGTATACATAATATATCCTCAGTAATTAGTTTGCGGCTGTAATTTTCAAAAGGACTTCTTTATTTTCTCATACCCCAAAAGTTCCTAAAATAGTTATTGCTCCTAAAAATAATTTTAAAAAGGGAATGTTGAATGAAGTACAGACAGTTCTCAAAAAATCAGTCAAAACAGAGCAGTGGAGAATTCCTAATGCATTTGTTCCACTCAAGGAACAAAAATAGTTAACAGAGAATCATAGAAACACAGAGTTGAAAGAGACCACAGGGGCCATCGAGACCAACCCCTGCTATGCGTGAACACCCATTAAAGCACTCCCAACAGATGGCTGTCCAGACTCTCCTTAAAAACCTCCAAAAAAGGAGACTCTACCACACTCCAAGGCAGCATATTCCACTGCCGGACAGCTCTGACTGTCAGGAAGTTCTTCCTGAGGTTCAGATGGAATCTCCTTTCCTGCAGCTTGAATCCATTGCTCCTTCTCCTAGTCTCTGGACCAGCAGAAAACAAGCCCACTCCCTCCTCGACATGACATCCCTTCAAATATTTAAACAGGGCTATCATGTCCACTCTTAACCTTCTCTTCTGCAGATTAAACATACCCAGCTCACTAAGGTGCTCCTCATAGGGCATGGTTTCCAGACCTTTCACCATTTTGGTCGCCCTCCTCTGGACACGTTCCAGTTTGTCAATATCCTTCTTGAATTGAGGTGCCCAGAACTGGACACAGTATTCCAGATGAGGTCTAACCAGTGCAGAATAGAGTGGTACCATTGCCTCCCTCGATCTAGACACCATATTCCTATTGATGCAACAAGAATCACATTGGCTTTCTTGGCTGCTGCATCACACTGCTGACTCATGTTCAGCTTGTGATCTACCAATACTCCTAGATCCCTTTCACACGTACTGCTATCCAGCCATGCGTCCCCCACCCTATATTTGTATGTTCTATTTTTTATGCCTAAGTGTAGGACTTTACATTTCTCTCTGTTGATTAAAGAGTATGGTGAAATTAATAATGTTATCAAATCCATATCCCACATTCTGGATGAAGATTTTTCTATATGAGAAGAATTAATTAAACCTCTGCTAAGCCATTGGGGGGAGGGGTGGGGGGATTATACTATTTTTGGAAAGTAACATTTGTGATTCGAATGTTAATCTGTTTTTGTAATTTAATCTGTAATAAAAATAATTAATTAAAAATACAAGGAAAAAAACATTTATCTCTGTTGAAATTCATTTTGTTAGTTTTGGCCCAGCTCTCCAATCTGTCAAGGTCATTTTGAAATTTGATCCTGTCCTCTGGTGTATTAGCACTCCCCCCGCCCCAATTTGGTGTCATTTGCAGATTTGATCAGCATGTCTTCCATTCCTTCATCCAAGTCATTGATGAAGATGTTGAATAGCACTGGGCCCAGGACAGAACCTTGAGGCTAGTTTTTCATCTCTCCTGGATGAAAAACAGCCATTGGTGAGCACCCTTTGGATTTGGTCGGTCCACCAATTTCCAATCCACCTAACAGCAGCCCTGTCCAGCCCACATTTTACTAGCTTCTTTGCAAGAATGTCATGGGGAACTTTGTCAAAGGCCTTACTGAGGTCAAGATATGCTACATCTACAGCATTCCCTTCATCTATCAAGCTTATAACCCTATCATAAAAAGAGATAAGATTAGTCTGGCATGACTCATTTCTGAGAAATCCATGTTGACCATGTTTAATGATTATGGCATTGTTTTCTAAGTAATTACAAACTGACTGTTTAATGATCTTCTCTAGGACCTTTCCTGGTATTGATGTCAGGCTGACTGGGCGATAATTATTTGTGTCCTCCTTTTTCCCCTTCTTGAAGATGGGAATGACATTTGCTCTGCTGAGACTTCTCTTGTTCTCCAAGAGTTCTCAAAGATTATTGCAAGTGGTTCATAAATGACTTTTGCCAGTTCTTTTAATATCCTTGGATGTAATTCATCTGGCTCTGGAGACATGAATTCATCTAGTTTAGCCAGATATTCCCGTACTACTTCTCTACTTATTCTGTGCTGCATTTCCTCTGCTTCCTCACCTGCTCCCCATCCCCCAGGTTGAGTACTTCTATCCTTTTGGAAGAAAACTAAAGCAAAGAAGGTCTTGAGAAGTTCTGCCTTCTCTCTTCCCTCTGTTATTAATTGGCCATCTTCTCCACACAGTGGCCCTATCATTTCCTTGTTTTTCCTTTTGCTGCAGACATAGCTAAAAAAAAAAACTTTTTCTTGTTTTTAATGTCTCTGGCAAGCCTGAGTTCATTCTGTGCTTTAGCTTTTCTGACCTTCTCCCTACATATCCTGGCTATTTGCTTGAATTCCTCTTTGGTGGTTTCACCATTCTTCCATTTCTTTTAACATATTTCTTTTAACACTTGGCTCAGCTGAGAGTTCTTCAGTCAACCATTCCGGTTTCTTTAGACACCTGCCATTTTTCTTCCTTTTTGGCACAGTTTTCAATTGTGCCTTCAATATCTCACTGTCAAGAAACTCCCATCTGTCATGAACTCCTTTCTCTTTTATTATTCTTGACCATGGGATTTCAGCAAGTAACTCTCTAAGTTTACAGAAATCAGCTTTCTTAAAGTTTAGGATGCGTATCTGGCTACACTTGGCTTCTCCTTCCCACTGAATGACAGACTCCAAAAGAGCATGGTCATGCAAGGCAAGCAAGGAACCTGTTGGACCTTGCGGTCTTGGCAGAGTTTGACTGCCAAGAAATATCAGGATAGAAATCTTCCATTAACTCTGCATCTCTTCTTTTTGAATGTGTGGTCATCTGCTCCAGGAAAGCCTCATCCAAGTTCTCAGGCTGGCCTGGAGGCCTGTAGCAAACTCCCACAATCACATCCCTATTGTTTTTTGCTCCCTTAATTCTTACCCAGATGCTCTTGACTTGGCTTCCCAGATTTAAGTCATGGATCTCTTCACAGGTGAAAACATTCTTGACATATAACACTATTCTTCCTCATTTCTTGTTTTGTCTATTTCTGCGAAATAGGTTATACCACCCTATTCCTACACCCCAGTCATGAGATTCATCCCACCAGGTTTCAGAGATACCTATTAAATCATATTTCTTTTGTTATACTAAGAGTTGGAGTTCATCTTGCTTATTTCCCATGCTCTGTGCATTAGTGTAGAGACACGTGAGACCATATGCCCTTCCTGGAAGCCCTGTACTAAAGTTACTTTCCCTCCCCCTGTTCTACTTGGCCTGCCCTATCTATATCATTTGGGCTATTTTTTGCAGCACTCACTGAATCCCTGCCCAGAATAATACTGTCCCGCTCCCCAGTAAAACTCATTTTAAAAACTTCTTGATCTGTTTTGCAAGACTGTTAGCAATAACGTTCTGGTCAATGGTTGTGAGGTGCAGGCCATCCCTTGCCAGAAGACTACCTTCGTGGAAATGGAGGCCATGATCCAAAAACCCGAATCGCTCCCAGTGGCACCATCTTCAGAGCCAGTTGTTGATTTCCAATATTCTTCTTTCCCTTCGTGGGCCATGTCCTTCCACAGAGAGGAGAGAAAAAATGACAACCTGTGCATGAAGGTCCTTCTGCTTCCTACCCATAAGCTCCAAAAACTCATTGCTACCCAAAGAAAAAACTGGATGCAGAGTTTTAGAAGTACTGCCCACTGCCACAAGGGTGATGACTTACACAGAACGGTTTATAAAAAGAAATAATGCTGAAATTAACTGTCCCCCGAGCTCCTTGCTGGTGCTTAGTATGGTAGTCACAAACCTCCAGACTTCTCAGAAAGAGGCAGCTGAGTCATTAAATGCCAAAGGGCAGGCTTTGAAGAAAGGGTAGAGGTTAGCAGTATGTCCACTGCGTTCCTAATGTTCCCCTGCTTTGGCAGCAAAATGCTCATCTGTTTACTTTGCATGGCAGAGTTTGCTCAAGCTGCTGATCCCTCTCAGGATAAGTTGCATGCAGTTTAATATTATGCCACAGGATATCCTTGCAAAACCTTTGAACCTGTGCTTAGACTGTCCTGTTATGGGGTGGAGACAGTTTGGACCCTGAGCACTGTGGGCTTTAGAGGTCTAGTACTTGCTGGAGATGAAAAATTTCTGGGAATTATGAAGACGGGGGCAGTGGAACTGTTATCTTCCTGTTTTTCTGGAGAAAAAAGCCCCAGACCTTTTCAGAAAAAAAAAAGTAAAAATGTGGAATTAGCACCTTTTAAAGATTGAAAATTTCTGTTTCTTTAGAAATATAAAGCACATTACATACAGAATATTATATACCGCAGTTATACAACTTGGTTTGTTGTGAAATTATATTGTTTAGTATATTTAAAGTGCAGTTCAGTCAAACAATAGTTACAAACTGAATTCCCTTTTTAAATGGTTGATGTTGTTAGTGTTACAAAGGAAGTTACAAGGGGTGGAGACTTAAGGGGTTTGCCATTTTGTTAGGAACAGCAGAAACAACAAAAACACAAGAGACCACTAATGTTAGTAAACAAAGAAAGAGGGGAAAAAACCCATTTATTTTATCTCCTGTAGTCATCTGTAGTACCAAGGAGACATAAAGGAATTATTCCTGTACAAAGAATTGAGAAAAAGACACGAAGACCAGGAATTCCAGCTACCGGGTATACTACAATGGCCCTTTCTGCACCGGGCTATTAAAACGGTGCAGAGCGACCTCCAACGAGGTCTTCTGCACCATAGAGTGGACTGGGGTGGACTACTTTTGCAGTTCTGCACCTCAGTCCTCTCTGGAGTGACCAGAACTGGTCGCGTGGCGTGTTTTTTAAAAACCTCTTTTTAGAGGTTTTTAAAAAGCATGGGGCGCGCAACTCCGTGTTGCTCCGTCGCCACGCTCCGGTGCAGATTTGCAGGCGCGCACAAGTGCTTGCCTGCACATCTGCCGGGGGCAGGCTTTAGGCTGGTGAGCTTCTCCGGTTGGTGGAGAGTCTCCACCAACCGGAAGCTGCCATTTTGGATGCCAGAGCAGTGTGGAGCGATGAGCTCGCACTGCTCCTCATCCCAACAGACTCGCCCAAATGCTGAAGAAGTCCGGTGACTCCCGTTTTTGCACGGTTCCTTTCCCACATGTGGAAAGGGCCAATGTCTTACCTAAAAGCTTTCCAGATAAACAGATTTTGGAAACAACTTGGAGAAGTAAATACATGAACAACTTGTCTTAAGCATTTTTTCACCATTCTAAAAGAAAATATTCCAAAAACAGGTTTTTTTCCTTTCTTTCTTTCTTTCTTTCTTTCTTTCTTTCTTTCTTTCTTTCTTTTTTTACAATTTTTCTGGTGGCAATAATGCTTTGGGGAAAAACGGGGACTGTCCTCCTGCTTGCTGTTAGCCCTCATCTCCATAACAACAGGCCTATTCCAGTACCTGTAATTTTTCCCCTATTCCCCAATCCAATCTGTATTTAGAGTTGTTAACATAACTGAGGCCCTTTCCTCAATGCACCTTTTCACGGAGCTGGGGTGCGGGGATTGCGCGAGCAGCCTCCAGTGAGAGGATCTCATGTTCCGGTTCCTTCAGGTCCGCAGCTGCCACCTGCTTGCTCAAGAGCCCCCCCTCTTCCTTCTGCAGTGCAGCCTGGGAGTTTCCCAGGCTGCGCTGGGGCAGGAAGCACGAGCACAGCAAGTGCACACAGGGCCCTGGAGCAATGCACTCTCCTGTACCATTTTTGGGTCAAAGCCAAAAATGTAAAAGTGCGTGAGTGGTGCCTGCCAGACCCAGGAGTGTCGCACGATTGTGAGTGCGTCGTGTGGACCGCTCCTCACATTCGCATGATGCTCGAGGGGCCCTTTCACATGGCAAATGCCATGTGAAAAGGGTCTGAGGTTTGGTTTCTGAGGGAATACACTACCCTTTTTCTTACTGCTAGGCCTCATCTCCATAGCAACCAGCCTGCGGCCTAAGAGCTCTCTGCCTGATAATTCTAAAGGCCCCTCCCTAAACTGCCAATCCCAGGATTCCATAGAATCTTCACAGCCAACCAATCATATGAGGTCTTTTCGCCTGCCTCACGCAGACAAACAGACAAACTCACAAACTATGACTTTTATATTGTGATTATTTCCCAATCCAGAAGCAAGCTGTGTAGACATTTATATTTTAAAAAATAAATAAATAAAAATATCTAGATAAAATGTAATTGCTCACTAAGGATCTCCAAGCAGACTGAAAAAAAGGAATGAATGAGGTTGGGCAGTAAAGCTAGGGCCATTTCCACACCGGGGGGGGGGCCCAAAATGGGGCGGAACGGGGTGGCACACGCGGGGACGGAGTTTACCTTAATCCGGGTGGTTCCGTCCCCACAGGGAGCAGTGCGAAATCGGCGCTCTACACACCACTGGCGTCCGGTGGCGTCCGGCGGTGCCCAAAATGGTGGCCAGCGGCTTCTGGCAGCACTCTGGCAATCGGGGCAGCGAGCCAGCCGGAAGCCCGCCCCCGGGCAGCTCTGCAGAGACACACTTGCGCGCCCTTGCAGTTCTTCACGGGGCGCTACGACAGGCTAGCGTGATCTTGTTTTAAAAAGACCACTTGAAAGGTGGTCTTATAAAACATGGGGTGCCACCCCTGCGGCTGCGCGAGGGCGCTTTGAGGTTTAGAACCTCACCTTTTTCAAACCGCCCTAGCACACCCTGCAGTGTAGACAACCTCCTGATGAGGTCATCCCAGCGCGGGCTATATCCCCGTGTGGAAATGGCCTAGATCTCTTCTGCTGTAGAAGAAGGCAGGGAAACTGGCTCCCACTTTGTTCTGCCTTTCCTTGTCCAGCAAACTTGGCTTGGGAGGAGGAACATTTTTCCTGTCTTGTGCTGCCCTCTAGTAGTCTAACCTAGAATGACAAGGAAAGAAACAGCTGTTGTATCAAGTCTGTTTCACTCAGCAGCATGTCCCCACTGCTTATAGGAAGAGCTTTAGCAGACTCCCACAATGACATCCCTGTCGTTTCTCAGCCAGATGCTCTCAACCTGGCTTCCTGGATTTAAGTCATGGATCTCTTCACAGGTGCAAACATCCTTGTAGGTGTAAACAGGTGTAAACATGACATTAAAAGCTATTCTTCCTTTCTTGTTTGGTCTGTTTCTCTGAATTACTACATTACAACCATGAGACCCATGTGAATGTACAAATGTCTTTATCATACGTTGTTGCTTACCCTGAGTTGTGCCCTGTAAAGGAAGCACATTGAAATCCACATTTGAGTTGATAGCATTACATAGTTGTGCATGCACACGCGCGTGTGCACACACACACACACAAACACACACACATACACACACCATTTCTTTGTCTTTCCTCTTGCTTCTTCAAAATCTTTAGCTCAGGTCACTGGGACTCCCAGAGTTGTTTCCCTGAATAAGACTCAGGGTTGTGGTGCTTGTTTTGGATGCAGAAGCTGCTCCTTCTAAAACACAGGGGTAAAGGTGGCCAAGGGTTATTTTTGACCCTCTGTGTGTAACTGTGGGGGTTGTGTGTGTGTGTATACTTTTGTTTTGTTTTTGTTTGAGAAGGGCAGTTTCTAGTTTCTTGTGGTTGGTGGCTAGCTGGCTCTTGTGAGAATTTAAATTTAAAAATTTAATTAAAATTAAATGAGATTTAAAAATGCTTCTCAAATATTTCCATCTCCTGGCTTTTATTTAGTTCTGGGAAACAGACTAACCTAATCATAGAATCACAGAATCATAGAATCATAGAAATGTAGAGTTGGAAGAGACCCCACGGGCCATCCAGTCCAACCTCCTGCTATGCAGGAACACCCTCAAAGCATTCCCGACAGATGGCCATCTAGCCTCTGCTTAAAAACCTCCAAGGAAGGAGACTCCACTACACTCCGAGGCAGCATACTCCACTGCCGGACAGCCTTGACTGTCAGGAAGTTCTTCCTGAGGTTCAGGTGGAATCCCCTTTCCTGCAGCTTGAATCCATTGCTCCTTGTCCTGGTCTCTGGAGCAGCAGAAAACAAGGCCTCTCTTTCCTCTACATGGCATCCTTTCAGATATTTAAGCATGGCTATCATGTCCCCTCTTAACCTTCTCTTCTGCAGACTAAACATATCCAGCTCTCTAAGTCTATCCTCATAATGACTGAGTTGCTAAGACTAGTAACATAGAAAGCTCCCTTATTCCAACAGAATTGGTCCATCTAGCTCATTATTCTTGTCTATACTGATTGCTAGCTCTCCAGGAGATTTCAAGCAAGAATCTTTCCCCCACCACAGGGAGATGCTAGAAATGGAATCTAGGACCTTTTGGATCTAGTCAATCTGCTTTATACTACTGAGTTATGTTGTTTTCCTGAAGTTTTTGGGAAATTAGAAAGCTGCCCTATTTAGTTCCAATGCACCATTGTTGAATGCTGTATGGTGACCAGAAGGTACACTTGGGCTACAGTCACGTAGACCTCTACGGAGGAGTAAGACATATATAAATCAGAGGGGTTTATTTCTCACTCCGTATGCACAGAATTAGGCATAGCCCTATGTTGATGGGGACTGAAGGAAACAAAAAGGAGAATGCTTGTAGCCATGATGATAAGGAGTTTGCTTGTAGCCATAATTACTCTCGAACACTCCCAGAATTCCAGAGTACATCCCTATCCCAATATCATTCAGCAGATCTTTGACCATGCCACAGTTTGACACAGTTGGCCATATGCTCTTCAAAACACCTCTGAGGTACAATACTGAAAGCCTTTGGTGCACAGCGGCTTGAGCTCAGAGCCTGAGGGCTGGGCCTGGGATCCTTGTCAACCATGTGGCTGAGCAGTAGACTAAATTCTGTCAAGATGTGTCTATGCTTCAGGGATCTGCTGGAACACATCAAGCAGACACACTCTTACAGAAAGTTGTTCACAGCCTTCGCAGATTTCTGCCCCTGAATGGCCATGAAGGTATGCTTGGAAGTGTGTCAGCAGTGCCTGTTAAAATCAGAGAAATTGTGGGGTGGGGGAAGCTGCATAAATTCCCCCACCCTAAAGTCAGTCTCTGAATCAATTATGCAGATTAAACACAATTATGGATATAATACCTTTCAAATTGTGTATAAGAAGCTGCACAGTTTGGCATTACTTGATGTGGAGTTCCAATTACCTGAGCACATAATTTCAAGTTTCCTTTAGTCTGTGGTTTACACAGCTCTGTTCATGAGATCGGTTAGCTCAAAGCTGACTGAGAAGTATGTCCAGCGTTTCCTTTGTATGTGCAGCCAGAAGAAATACATTCTGACGCTCTTCTGCATGAAAAAATTTAAAGTACGGCTACGTCCCTGTCAGTGCCTTGCTGGAAACATGCATTCATAGTTTCAGCCACTCGGGACATGAGCAGCAATTTATGATTGCCAAGCATATTTTATGCTGTTCTAGTGCTTTTCCTAGCAAGAGGCACATCAAAGCAGTCAGACTTTGAATGCTAAAATCTTTGGGTCGGACGATCAGATTTCAACAAGCCAGTCTGAACCACCCAGAAACACACACACATACGAATAAACACACTATTTTACTGAGACCTTTTTAATGGTCTTTCTGCTATACTTAACCCAGTGTTTTAGAAATCAGGAATAGAAAAACCAACAATTTAACTGTAATAGGAAATACTTTGCTGAACAGTGTCTTTTCCTGGCTATTTCAGGAGTTAAAAACATCTATGATGAAAATGATCCTCTTGGAAAGAATCTTCTTTTACCCCCAATGCCTTGTTACTGCTGAAAAGGTGGATGAATGTCACAGTCCTTTCACTACAATGA